>OVBE01011271.1:0-14283 GCA_900406425.1 Iberis pinnata
TATATATATATATATTGTGTTGAAATAAATAAGGAGGATATGATTGTAATTGTATTATGCAAAATATCTTAATCACAAATGGATTTCAAACACACTTTTTTCTCAAATTAGGCAACTAAATAGTGACTAATTTGACAATTAATTCTACTATGTAACCAATTCTTAATTAATGCTTTACCTATCATCGATTTTACTTCTTTTTCTTTGCTTTGTAGCAGAACTAGGCGTGTTCAGCTTTTGAACATTACCAGAGCCTCTAGCGTGTTGATTTACTCTCAAACCAACTGTAAATAACAGTTAAAATTTGTTAATCATGACTTAGAAAACATGAACCTGATATCATCTCAGAAAATACAAACCTTTTTGGCTCTGGCTTGTGGAGGAGCTTTCTTTCTTCATGATGAAATCTTCTTTATCATCTAAGTCATCTTCATGTAAATTTTCTTTTGTTGACCTTATCATATCCGTGAAGCTTTGGCTCTTTACGTCATGACCCTCTACAAGAAAAGTAAAATCACTTTTATAAGCCTTTTTAAGTCAATATGTAATCGAGAAAAGAGAAGAGATTAGACTGACAGAGAGGAAGAGCCAGAGCTGAAACCACTTAGATGGTTATTTGGATCTATAAATTCAGGTTATTTCGGATTATTTCGGATATATATATATATATATATATATATATATATATATATATCCGATTTCAAACAAAACTCTAAAACCAAACTAAAAATCTGAAATACCCGAAAATCTGAACCCGAACCGAACCGAACCCAAGGATAACCAAACCGAATTCGATCTGAAGTCCTAGAATATCCAAACAAATTCTAGAGTCGAAAATCTGAAAACCCGAAAATCCGAACCCGATCAGATTCAGATTTCCAAACGCCCATCCCTAAACCACTCGATTAGCAAGTGCATTTTTCATATTTATAGAGTTTGAGTTACTAGGCCGGCTCGTTGTGGTCCATAGATGAATGTGACCTAAAAAGCATATAATATAATATTAAAAAATTAATGATTGTTTTCTAATCAATACTACTAAATTAATAATAAATATTATTAACTCTTACAGTGTGATATTTTTTTTACAAAAATAATTCAAATATATTTATCATATAAGATGTATAATGAGGTAGTTAAAATCAAAATGGATTGCAATCTGTTATAACGTATGGGAGACAAACCAAAAATCGATAACGAAAACTGTAAGAACACAAAATTTCTTTTGATTCATCAATTGGTTATATCGACGGCAAAAGAGAATTTTAATAAAAAGATTAAATGTTTCATAATAGCTTTAAAATAAAAATTAGGGTAAACGAACAAAAATGGAAGGAGCTTATTGGTTTATTCAAGTTTGTTTTAGAATTGTTTCTCTTTAGAGTCTATACAATTGAGTAAGAGATTTGTACTTTTTTTGAGTATTAATCTTTGTTGTAATCATCATATGTTAGTTTTGATTGTATCAATCTTTGACTATTTTATTATATGGTCTTATTTAGTAGGGTAACGAGACAATGAAATCCGATAATTTACTGATTTATGATGCATTCTTAGTTTAGTGAATTTTGGAAAAACAATTGAGAAATGAGAAAAGGTTTTCAAAAAGAAGAACTAACTACTTTTGGGTGAGGAGGAATTGGACTCGATGAAGCCTCAAAAACGGGTCAAACAAAAAAATAATCGAAACATGAGTCCACATCATGCAGATATAGGACATTAGTCTTCTCTTCTTCTTCTTTTTTTGGATAAAAATTAGTCTTCTTTTTAGATAGCAGTACAATATAAATCTCTATCATGTGCTATCTGAATGAAAAAGTTGTATGCTAGATTCAATGTTAAGTATCTTAACTTTCTTCCAAGAGCATCTAAAAAGTTTAGAGTAGATTGACCACTTAAACCATCTCCATTGGTTAGATCTCTCATAAGAAATTCTAAAAAATAAAATAATACTATTTATATTTTAATTTTGTTTTTTAATTATTATTTTTTTAATAAAAAAATATTTGAATCAATCAAAATACTACAATGTTAAAAACCTCTTAAGAACCGTTTTTAAAAACTTCTTGATTAAAAACTATTTCTTAAACCTCTCTCCAATTTTTATAATATTTTATTATTAAGAACATTAGAGCAAGATTATTGGAGTACTTAAAATGAGTTTTTGGGATCTTGAATTCAAAATATTAATTTAAAAAGTTTTGTGGTACCAAACTTTTAGATTTGTATCTTTATTAAGAGGTATCTAAACCTCTTTGGGTACGCCACCTGACGTGTTTTAATTGGCTCAAAAATTATATGAAGGAACAAAAAAATCAGGTTGGGTTGAGAACTGCCACGTGGCGAGTTTTTTTTCGAGTGTTTTTTTTAGTTGTTTTTTCCATAGTTTTTTTCTATGGCTTGGTTTTTGGGTATTCGGTTCAGTTCCAGTTCTTCAGATCATAAATTCGAATACTCAATTGATACTTTTCTAATATTCGGTTCGGTTCTTGTCGGTCCCGGGTCGGTTCGGTTCCACTTTTTTTTAATCCATGATTTTGTGTAGGGCTGGGCTTTCGGGTATTTGGTTTGTTTTCTTGTCGATTCCGGGTCGGTTCGGTTCCACTTTTTTTAAATTCATGATTTTGTGTAGGGCTGGGCTTTCGAATACCCGGTTCGGTTCTGGTTCTTCAGATCCTAAATTTGAATATCCAATCAATACTTTTCTAATATTCGGTTTTATGTCGGTTTCAGGTATTTCAGACCCGAAATACCAAAAAATACCTAAAATTTTTGGTTCTATGTCGATTTATGGTTTTATGTTCAAATATTAATGCATTAATTAGTTAGTTTCATAAAGTTTATGTTAAAATATTTCATAAAATTTATGTTCAAATATTTTTAATTAAAAATTATAATTACAAAAATAATATTATTTTATTCTAAAGATCCACCACTTGGTTCTACCATTAATTCCCTAATACAAGTGAAGTTTCTTAATTTTTCTCTAGTCCTTAAAAAATTAATAAACTAATCTAAAGAACCTTCATTTGGGTTCTACCAATAATCTTGCTCTTAGAGCATCTCCATTGGAGATTCTTAGAAAGTTTTAAATATTTATTAAAAAAAATCAAAATAAGAGAGACCAAGAAAAAAGTTTCTTAAAAGACAACTTTTAGATACTCTCTTAGAGAGTTTTTAGCCACATATCCACTCATAAGTAATTTTTTGCTTCAAAGCTTTTAAATTAATTAAAAATCATAATTATAAAAATAATAATAATATTTTATTTGTATGATATTATTTTTTTAATACTTGTAAATGGATATGGTCTTGTAAAATTCATTAATTGACATGCTCTTAGTTATTTTATAACAAAATTGCATTATAGTATGTAGATATAAAATTCTTTTTTTTTTAAAATATTTTTATGTATATACTAAGATTGAACTGTTTATCGTTTAGCAATATAAAACAAAGTGTAAGTAAATGTTAAACATAGAGTAAAATTTAAATTTCGACAAAAAAAAGAGTAAAATTTAAATATGAGTGACATAAGAATTTGAGAAATGATTTCAACGTAATTTGTCGTCTTGCAAAATAGTTTCACACTCCTCTAAAAGTGGGCTAGTGGAAAAAAGTATAGAGCCCACTTTTGAAAAAAGCACATCAAATACTATATAAATTAAATGAACCACCCACCAAAATCTCACAACATTAAATTAAAGAAATATAGAGAAACTTTAGAGGTTAGAGAGATGAAGACGCAACATCAATGGTGGGAAGTTGTTGAGCCATTCTTCACAAAGCATGAATCTCTTGTTGCACTTTTGACTTTTGCAGCGGTTGTGACTATGGTTTACTTGTACCGACCTTCCTGGTCCGTACGTAATGTTCCCGGTCCAACCGCTATGCCACTAGTTGGCCACTTGCTCTTGATGGCTAAGTACGGCCCCGACGTCTTCTCTGTTCTTGCTAAGCACTATGGTCCTATTTTCAGGTTCCTCTCTCTCTCTTTTTTAATTTCATTATTTGTAACTTTGTACTTTGTAGATACTGTTTAAAATTAACATTTACCTAGAAATAGTTATTTATATCCCCTTTGGATAATAACAAATAGTTTTTTGACCAAAAAACATAAGATTACTATAAACTATTTCTAGATAGTTGTTGTCTTATTTTAAACTAGAGTGAATTTAGATATTATAGTATCAGTTATAGTAATAAAATATCATTACATTTATTTCCAAAAATATAAAGTTAATAATATAAAATATAAAGCCGACAAAAAAATAAGTGAATTTCGTTTATTGGGTTTGATATTATTATTCACTAACACTAACATTAGTCACTTTTCTTTGTTTTAAGATGATAAACCAAGACAACTAGAAAGAAGTTTCCATTTGATTTGGTTTTATATATCTTAGGTTTTTAATTGATATTGTCTTATAATAAATAAATAAAAACACTAATAAAAGGGGTATGAATTAGAACAGATTTCAGATGGGGAGGCAACCACTGATAATAATTGCGGAAGCAGAACTTTGCAGAGAAGTTGGTATAAAGAAGTTCAAAGATATTCCAAACAGAAGCATTCCTTCTCCAATTTCAGCCTCTCCTCTTCACCAGAAAGGTCTCTTCTTCACTAGGGACAAGAGATGGTCTAAGATGAGAAACACCATCTTATCTCTTTACCAACCTTCACATTTGACTAGTCTTATCCCCACAATGCACAATTTCATCACCTGTGCTACTCATAATCTTGATTTCGAATCACCAGATATTGTCTTCTCAAATCTCTTCCTCAAACTAACCACTGATATCATCGGACAAGCTGCTTTTGGAGTCAACTTCGGCCTCTCTCGTAAAAAACCAGCTAAAGAGTCAGATGATAGCAATGTGGAGGTGTCTAACTTTATAAACCAGCATGTGTACTCAACTACACAGCTTAAGATGGATTTATCAGGCTCACTCTCCATCATCTTAGGCTTATTGATTCCTATTCTTCAAGAGCCATTTAGACAGGTTTTGAAGAGAATACCAGGAACAATGGACTGGAAAGTAGACAAGACTAATGCAAGACTTAGTGGTCAACTCAATGAGATTGTATCAAAACGAGCTATGGACACAGATACTGACTCTAAAGACTTCTTGTCATTGATTTTGAAAGCTAGAGAGTCTGATAGTTTCGCTAAGGAAATCTTTACTCCAGACTATATAAGCGCAGTGACTTATGAGCATCTTCTTGCTGGCTCTGCAACCACTGCTTTCACATTATCCTCTGTTCTTTACTTAGTCTCTAGTCATCTTGAAGTTGAGAAACGTCTGCTTCAAGAGATTGATGGGTTTGGAAGCCGTGATCTTATCCCTACTTCTCATGATTTACAACAAAAGTTCCCATACCTAGATCAGGTCATTAAAGAGGCTATGAGATTCTACATGGTTTCTCCTTTGGTTGCAAGAGAAACTGCTAAAGAAGTGGAGATAGGAGGTTACTTACTCCCCAAGGTAAATCCATTAAATTACTAAGAACAACTTGACCTATATTACTTACAAATTTGTGTGTTGTTTGTTTAGGGAACATGGGTTTGGTTGGCACTAGGAGTTCTAGCAAAAGACCCTAAGAACTTTCCAGAGCCAGAGAAATTCAGACCGGAAAGATTTGATCCGAACGAAGAAGAGGAGAAACTTAGACATCCATATGCTTTCATGCCGTTTGGCATTGGTCCACGCGCATGTGTTGGACAGAGATTTGCTCTGCAGGAGATTAAACTCACCTTACTCCATCTCTACCGAAACTATGTTTTCAGACATTCCCCTGAAATGGAGAAACCATTGCAGCTTGACTATGGTGTTATTCTTAGCTTTAAGAACGGTGTTAAGCTCAAAGCCATCAAAAGATTCTGATTCTTGATATAAACTAAAACTTTCATGATTGAATAAAAGCATATTTAAATTCGTAATGATCAAAAACTCCAATGTAGTTTCAGAGGAAGGAAAAAAAAAAAAGACAAATCTTAACATACACAGATATCTCACAAACACAAGACAACAACAAGCTGTTGAAACTTAAACAAATGATATAACTTTAGCCTCTCTGCTTCTCGAATCTAGTAGGAACACCAAGTGGCTTCGAGAAACTAACATATGATGGATCTGAAGCAGGACTGTTCTTTATATCACTGGTAAACAATCCAGAGTTCTTCATAAACTGAAACTCATCCATGGATTGTCTAAGAACACGATTAGTTCTTCGCTTTGCCTTTGTTGATTGAGTCAAGCTCATGTAATTTGGCTTGTTCTTGTTTGTTTGACTGCTAGAGTTATCTGAAACAAGGCCAGTGTTTGCAGAAGCAGGTGTAGTTGAAGTACAGATAGACGAAGAACCAGAGCTCTCATTAAAATCATAAACAGGACTTGAAGATAACATATGAGGAGGAGGCCTTGCAGATACACGAGTAGTCACATTGTTCCTTCTTACTTTCACAACATCAGCTACAGTTTCAGGAGATTTTAGATGCTTAAGTGGAGGAGGAGGAGGCGTTGCTGAATCTGAAGAATCCATAAGTCTAGTCTCCCATGGTCGAGCAGCCATCCAACGCTCTAACCAACTCCATCCCCAACTATTCTTATCAAACTCTTGACTTTTCAGATATGAGATTGAATTGTTTGTCTTTAGATTTGAGCTAGTAATTGACCTCCATTGCTACAATAAACCGAAATTCAGATTCAGAAATGATCAACCTAAAGTAAAAGAGTGTGGACACACACACACACACTTACCTTTTGAGCTAAAGCATAAGCCATTGCTCGTTCTCTCTTAAAGGCACCTTCTTGTCTTTGTTGCAACTTTGATTTGATATCATCCACTGTGCCTTTCCTATCACACCATCCTTCCTGATTTGTAAACAAAATTTTTTAAATCAAAGAGACAAATTTTGATGTGGAATCAAACTAGTGAGCATACAGTTTAGACAATAACCTCGACTTCTTTCAAAAGATCAGATTTGGTTCTATGTTCATCTAAAAGCTTTTGTACAGCTTGTCCTTCAACAGTCATCCTTACACGACGAGCTCTAACACGAGCCTGTACACGAACTAGAGCTTGCATGCATCTTAGTGTTACAGCTGCTTGTTTCCTCACTTGTCTCCCTCTTACTAAAGCTTGTAGTCTCACTATACCTTTCAATGCTCTCAATGCTCTTCTCGCCTTTTAGCATTAAAAATTGAATGTTATGTCAAATTGATTAAAGTTTTCTAAATTTATAGCTTGAAATGAAAAACTCACCAAGAATCCACGAAAAGTGGTTTGGATTCTGATAGCAGCCCATTCCTCTCTAACAGCTTTGAAATCTTTAGGAGGAGCTCTAAGTACAGTTGCAACAGCAGCAGAGTAAGCATTGGAGGTTATTGAACCTTCTAATTCAGACCGATGTTTTCCTCTGAAACCTTTCCACGACGAGCTTAATTCCCCTGAAGATGTCCTCCATAGCTTCCATTTTTTGTTCTTACCATTGCTCTTTTCCTGAAACAAAATCATCTCTCAAATGTTAAATTAAGAAGAACAACATAAACATGGATCTGAAGAAAATTGAGAAAATCTCTTACAAATTCATCCTTTTCTGACTTCTTGAGACCGATAATGGACTTAACCCATTTCCCTGAAGCACCCATCTTAATGAAGATGTAAAAAGGAAGCAAAAGGTTTAATCTTTATGGCTCGAATTGGTAGAGAAACAAATAAAAACCTGAGAGAGAAAGAGAGAGAGAGAGAGAGCATAGGAGAACGTGAAATGGTGGTGGTAATGGAGGGAGTGGTGAGTTAAAGAGACGTTTTTGAAATTTGAACAAACCGAACCAAAAAAAGGTTTTTATTGTTTTATAAAAATAAAAAATAAAAAAGGTTGCTCGAGTCTTTAGGCTTTTGTCTCTAATTGTGTTCCACACTTATTTACTTACAAACAACTGTGTTTACTCAGAGTTACATAAACGAAAAAGAAACCATGAAAAGTCACAACAAATGTATAAATATATATATACAAATAAATAAATAAAAAGATTAGGCTTTTTGTTCTTTTTTAATAGGACTCACTAATGTAATGCCTTGTTTTGTTTTATTATACTATCATTGGATTCGAAATTTAAACTCCCAAAATGTTGCAATCAGGTTTACGAGACACATTCTTTTTCAAAAGTAATCCCCTTTTGGATCTTTTGATTTTTACTACTACTAATTAGGCCGATTATACCCCATATTAAACAATACTATAGTATTTTCTTTATAGGATCGATCTCAAAATCAATTTCAAAATTTTATTAAAATAATAATTTTGCGGCCAATATCAATTAAAGATAGTCATGAGTCTATCTAAAAAAACATTTATGACACGTGGGATCAAATGCTACTACCTAAATCATGATAATTATAATTAAGCATTGTTCATGTGTCACGGTCTCACCAATGATCAGAAAATACCCTAAACACAAATTATTTCCATACAAAAAACCTATTGGATTAAAGCAATTACAACTTATCAGTGTATTACAATATAAAATTTCATACTTTATTATAAGAGAAATAAAGTAAATCAAATTTTATCATTAAGTTTTTGATACTATAAAAAAATAATTCTTACAATAGTTGTCGTGGTCGGACGGTCTGACCAATAAAGTGATTAGCCCAGACTTTAGAACACTGTTCAGATAACTAATTCAAGTGTCAGATGTTCTTTTCTCCAAATTAATTTTAAAAGGAGCAGTTTGAAATTGAAAAATTGGATAGACCGGTTGGGTTTGAGTCAACGGCACGCATGCTTCTTCACTGAATGAAAGTGCAAAATCCGAGAAATTATGAATACTTTGTTATTGTAAACCAATTTATTATTTAAAGGAATCATGCATTGTATGGATTCATGCTCGTAGATGCTCCTTTTCGACAATAGTTTTTGGTTTTATTCTTCTTTTTTTGACCATGTGGATTTACTATTAATCTACAAAATATGATAGTTCGAGCTACATCGTGAGGCAATATGATCAGCCTAAACAGCTAGGAATGGTGACACAAGACTAGACATATACCTAAAAGGTTTTAAAGAGTGAGCAATGAGCATTAACTTAAAGATGATTTAGGCGACTAATTTTGGAATTAATGTTATCACATTGAGTGGTGTATTGAGTTAGTAAAAAGGTCGATATTACCTATGTCACAAATAAAGTCCATGTATCCATCTATCTGACTTTACGTTTCCTCTCTTTCTCTCATTTTTCTCAAGTTATAAATTTGTTATCTCCTGTCCCTCTCATCTTTATTTTTTTCTTCCCATTTTTCAATCATCATGTCTTTTATTTACACATAATGTATAGAAAAAATTATGGCAAATGCTTATACGTATATATTAAAAAATATACCATAAGGTAGTCAACTTAACAAATATAACCATATATCATATCAAAGTATTTTACTATCATATCTTTACTCTCATGCTTTTACAAAATCGGGTGCACAAGTTTATGCTCCCGCACCTGATGATGTCCATAAGCCGCAACAGAAAATTCACACCAGCAAGTTCGTCTATCCACCACTCCCAATACTATGTCTACTGGTGTGGTCCTCAACTCATCCACCACTCCCACTTACATTATGTCCACCATATCCACCATTCCCACTCCTAGCAAGTTTGTCTATAGTTTGTTTTTGCATTGATCTTTATCCATTATGTCCATTACCTCCTTTTTGCATTGATGTTGATTGCATCCTATCCACCATTATTTGACACATATTACTGGTCCATTGTTAAGTAACTAACTAGTCCACCAGACATAATTTTTGTCCACTAAATATTTCCTAAGACAATACAAAACTTGTCCATCATTATTACAAACTAATTGGTCTACTCCAAAGTAAAAGAAACATGAGTATACACATTAACTCAGCATTCATATACCAATTCTCATGTACTTAATCGCAAACACAACTAGTCATGATGATTTTCTCCAAAAAAACTCATAGATATTGTCCACCGTTTTGTTCCACAATTAATTGGTCCATTGCTTAAGAAATGACACAATTGACTTTTATTTCATGTCATAAATAGTGCTTTTATGGTATATTGCACAAAGATTGACCAATATGACATTTGGTATAAAAATGGTCAACAATATGGTAAAAATGATAATTGTCCCTAATTTATATAGGATGATATTGTTAAATGAAGGTTATTTAAAATCTACACCATATTTTTCTGAAATTTAAAAACCACCTTATTTGAAATTTACATCATATTTTCTGAAATTTGAAAACTACCTTTTTATGTTTAAATGACGGATTTTCTCTTTGTTTTTTTCTTGCTTTTTAAAACTATTCTTATTTGATTATTCTTAATTTATAAATCATAAATTACGAAAAACAATTTTTAAAAAAGGTAAAATACTGAAAAAGTTTTTTTCTATTCTCTCTCTAACGAGAATAGCTCTTTTTCGGGGATTTTATTCTTTTGGCTGATATTCCACCAGAATATTCTCTGCTTCAAACGATATCGACGTCTCTTGACCGGAGTTATCGTCCGACATAATTCAGCCACCGTTGCACTCAGTCTTATACACTTTCCTATGTTTCCCTTGATTGCTTCCTTAAGCAATGGAGGAGCAATTGGAGAAAGCTTTGAATATATAGTCAATCAATTGAAGATGAAGCACCTATTAAGCTTCTGGAACCTACAAACTTTAGCTCGATCCAGAGGATCAAAACCAGTTTAATTGGGCGTCTTCTTCACCCAGAAAAACAAAACATGACTCGGTGTATAGAGAAATTACCACAAATTTGGCGTGTGTCAGGAAGAGTGAAGGGTATTGCCTTATCTAAAGCTACATTCCAATTTATATTTAAACAGGAGTCGGATTTGCAGATGGTTCTTATGAACGGTCTCTGGTCGTTTGATGATTGGATGATCACACTCGATAGATGTATGTCGAACCCTCCTCCTGATTACCTCTGCTATTTTGAGACATGGATCAGACTTAAAAATCTTCATGTTGAATACTATGATATGGAATCAATGAAGAGGATTGGTGATGCTATTGGTGAAGTGAAAACAATAGCGTATAACACGGAAGAATCTGTAACTTAGGATTTCATTCGTATGCTGCTAAGGTTTGATGTTCGAAGGCCGACAGTTAAATCAAGGAATATCTCGCTTCCTGGGGGAAAAACTTCACAAGTGTTCTTTGAATTTGAAAGGGTTAAGAAAAAGTGTCTCTTCTGTTACCGTCTTACACATGACAACACCTCATGTCTTCTTCAAGCTTCTAAGCCAAAGCCAACTGTCCCTGATCATAACCACAAGCATGAAGGAAGAAAGGTACAAGCACAACCTGGTACAGAAGATAGCTTATTCTCAATTGCACTTATGCTATCTTTACAAAAAGATTCTTTATCCGTCCCATCTTCAATGTCGAGTGAAGACATATATGCTTTGTCTCAATATCTCTCGGTCACAGATCCAAACAAACGACAAGCTAGAATGATGCGATTACAATCTCACTTTGCTAGAGTTGAAGAAGACAAGCATTGGAACATACCAAACATTGTATCTGATCTGGACAAAGGAAAGGGATTGGTCTTCGGTTATTCCGGACCATATTCTGATTTCTTCTCTAAGATTTTATCAAGCGGGGTAGTAGTATCCCGAGCTCCCATAAGTGAGATTAATGATAGAGGCTCAAACGAGTTTACTTTTAACTTTACCTCGATGGGTAGTTTTACGGTAAATAATAATGGTTCTAACAAACTCATATTAATCGGAACTTCAGCCCACGGTAAGCCAAGAAGGAATAGACCGAACAAGTGGATTAGACAGGCAAGAAAAGTTGCTCAGGCATCACAATCCATTTCACAAGATGATGTCATGTAGGATGATCCGAAATTAAGGGGGGACAGCCGAGAAATAGTTCTAATTCAAGATAACCTCAGAACACCTAAAAGGAAAAGAGTTGGAGATGTTTCTATTACGGATGAATCTCCAACGAAGAAATTATATCCAACTTCGAAGCTGATTTCAAGTACCTCTTCAAAGGTGGCTAGTGGGCAGGATTTTTCGCTCACCCTGCCGAAGTGTCAATGAGCATATTGAGCTGGAACTGTCAGGGTTTGGGGAACGACCCGACAGTTCGACGCTTACGAAAATTGCGCCGGGTACATTTTTCGGATTTCATGTTCCTCCAGGAAAATAAAAACCCAATCGGAGTCTTGGAAAATTTAAAAAGAGGGTTGGGCTATGATAATCTTGTAACCGTTGATCCTATCGGGTTAAGCGGGGGGGGGGGGGGGGNAATACGTTTGATGTTTCGATTCTTTTTGCGGATAAACGATATATAGACACAAAAGTTAAGATTGGCAGCCTTGAATTCTTTATCACTTTTGTGTATGGCGAACCGGTTACTAGTCTTAGAAATGCTTCATGGAAAAAGTTATGTGACATAGGGGTTTCTAGACAGGAACCGTGATTAACAATCGACGATTTCAACGATATATTAGGAAATAACGAGAAATCGGGAGGTCCAGCTAGACCGGACAGCTCCTTTCTCCACTTCAGAAATACGATCCACACTTGCCAGCTTGTGGAGATTACAAAGTCGGCAAATCCTTTTACTTGGGTTGGTTATCGAAATAACATTTGGACACAATGCTGCTTAGATAGAAGTTTCGGAAATAATGGTTGGCTTAATCAATTTCCAAGAAGCAATGCTCAGTTTTTTGATGGTATCGAATCTGATCATCGCCCGGTATTATTAAAGTTTTCTCACGAAAATTTTATATCTAAAGGAAGATTTAAGTTTGACCGCCGAAGCCTTTCTTATGCTGAAGCAAATGATATTATTGGATCTTGTTGGAGAAATAATGGAGATAATCAGAGACTCTTTGAAAGAGTTGCTCAATGCCGAAAGGGTTTAGCAAAGTGGAGGAGACCTAATCCACAAAATGCAGGGACTAGAATCGAGCAATTGAGGGCTGATATAGATAACGAGTTAACCAAGTTACGGCCAGATCCTATTAGTCTTCATAATCTAAAGAGACAACTCAATGAAGCTTATTTCTCGAAAGAAGAATTTTGGAAACAGAGGAGTCGTGAAAGATGGTTACGGGATGGTGATCAAAATTCGAAGTTTTTTCATTCTAGTGTTAAAAATCAGCGATCTCGGAATCAGATACAAATGTTGTGTGACGACAAAGGAAGAGAGTGGTTCGAAGAGGGATCAAAGGGTCATATTGCTGCTGTATATTTTCAGAACTTGTTTAGAAGTTCACTGATAATAGGGATTTTGAGGTCCCGGGTTATCAATCAACCCATCGTTGTAGTATAGATGGGTTTGTCAATCCATAATGGGAGCGTACTAAGCAATGTGGATGTATTGGATGCTTTAAAGTCAAGCTAAATGTTAAAAAGGGGGTTTGGTTACTAAAAGATCCTAAGTGCAATGAAAGTAAAAAGACATAAAACAGAGAGAGGCTTAAAACACTTTTAGATGCATACCAGAGTAAAAGCAAGAAAAGGTAAAAATGCAATCAATGTAAAGTCGTTCCTGACGACAAATGGTAATTGACTTGGGAATCCATCATGGGCTACCTAAGTACCTAACGTACCTCAAACAATGAGCTGACTCTAGACAGTAGCTCTACAAACAATCAATTCCAATTCCTTGGCAACCAATCTCAAGCAAAGCAATCACAGACTCAACTGTCGTCATAGACGGAGACTACCTAGCAGGCATTAACCTCTACTACTCTAGCTAACTCGTTTCCCACATCTATTCACAGAGAAGGGGAAACGAATCTCTGGAGCCCCCTCGGTCCGGTCACCTCCAATAACTCACCTTCGGTGTTGTAGAGCTTAACGGCGGGTCTCTGTCCCTTCCGGGTAGGAGTACAATTAGCATTAAGTTGAGGAGGACCAGAAGGGATCTAAAACACAAACAACTTAGGTACCCAAGAAAACCCAGGACATCAACCCTAATCTACCTCCATCCTCAGGAACTTGGATGACTACTCACTCCTCATGGGAGTTGAAGCAGATGAAACAGCAAACATAACTTTAAACCTAAACATGCAGATCTTGGAAGAACAGCAAGAACACAAACCCAGAAATGAAGAACAACAATGAAACAATAAGCTAAGCAAGAGATTAAAATTTAAAACAAAAACAGAGATGCACAAACTAAAGAGCAACATAAAGTTAAACAAGGAATCAAAGGAAAAATAGTAGATTAACTTAAAACTCAAAAAAATCTGGTTTTTACACCAAGAACATG
>OVBE01011274.1:157-14281 GCA_900406425.1 Iberis pinnata
GATATGGCCATATCGGTCAGCTCTTGACCGATGTGCTGACCGATAGGGGCTCCTGGAATTTCTTCATCTTCACATCGGTCAGATGCTCTGTTTTTGGCTGATGTGATGACCGATGTGTCCTGTTTTCAAGCCATTCTTCATCTTTATAACCTCCTTTTGATCCATAACTTGCATCCTTGGTCTCTATCACCTGAAATATGAAAATGCATATGAAAATGCACAAATACTAACCTAAATGATCATGAATCTAATCTAAATGGATGCAAAAAAAGCTATAAATATGCTAAAATACAAGTATATCAGCAACCTGTTTCTCTAGGACTACACACTCTACTGCATTGATTAAGTAACAATGTGCTACTCTTCTCAAGCGTTTCAGCTTCCATTTGTTCTAAATTCACTCCTTCTTGTAATCTATCGAACACATTTGATAGTGCCACATCACTATGCTCTTGATTACCCTTCCTTAACTCCTTCTCTCGACTCATAGAACTCTTTCTGGATTCTGAAAACATGAGTATTTCTCTTCGGATTTGAAACAGATATGAAACCATCCTCCAAATCAGTAACCCCTACCTGATTCACTCCCCGAGAAGATTTAGCAACCACCCTAGAATCCTCATTAGTACCCGTACTTGCTCCCTGATACTTACCACATCTATGCGCCAAATGACCAAATAAGCCACATAGTGGACAGATTTGGCTCAAACCCTCATAAGCTACATAGTATCTTTCCCCATTAACAACAACAGAACCTTTTAAAGGCTTCTTCATATTCACTTCTATGCAAATACGTGCAAAACGAGCCCTTTCAAAAGTAGATGTGGTAGGATCTACTTTAACAGGGGTTCCAAGTCCCTTCGCTATCTTCTTTAGAATCGTTATGTGGTAGAAATTAACTGGTAGATTTGAAATTCTTGCCCATACCGGGGTTGTCACAATTTCATCAACTAGGGGATCAAAACTCGCAGACCAGGTTTGAATTAACAAGTGACAGCCAAAAACTCTCCAAGGGCCACCTGAAATCACCATAAGAAAATCTTCTTCCTCCTCAAAACGCACCATGAAAAAGCTTCTCGGAAAGTCCATTACACCCATTCCACCTTTCGGACGCCACAATTCACGAAGTCTTCGATTTAGATTCAACAGAGAGAAGCTTCGACCTAACACCTTAATGAAGATGAAATTTCTCCACAAATTATTCATCGCCTCCAGGACCTCCTTCCCCACTGTAATCACCGGTTCTCCGTCCTCTCCATCTGGGAAATTCAAGTGGGTTCTCTCATCAACAAAATCGTCACCTACCACCTCCTCCGGGTTCAAATACCTACCTTCACTGCCTACTTTCACTCTCTATGCCCACGATTTCTGTTGATTTCCCACTGTCTCCGGCGGTTGACCAGCGTCCGGCATGATTTCATCTTCTACAATTTTCGAATCCCCAATTCCCTTCGTCGTAACCCTAGGCGCCATTTTCGTAAATTTGACAACGAATTGGTATATTTTGATGTTAATTAAGACATGTTACCTACTTATATAAAGTACTATAAAAGACCATTTTTTTTTTCTATTTTGCACGGGCTCAAAGAATTTTTTTTTTTTTGTCAACTCCCAAACAAATTTTTAGACAGCTCTGACAAAAACTTGTTTATAGCGGAAAAACAAAAACGGCTTTTCTATGGTTTTTTCATGCTATTATTGAAAATATCTTATTTGATTTGACTAAGTGTATTATATTTTCTTATTAAGGTCCTTTTTGTTTTTGTATTCGGACGTTGGATCTAAAAACACTCAAATATTGTTCGTTTAGTCATTTTGATGTAGCATATCTATATCAAAATGTTAAAATATTTAGAAATTTGAGATGCTAAATATGAGAGTTTGGATTCAACATCTCAATAATTTAAATGTGTAAAAAATTCAGAAACATATTGTTCCGCAAAAAAAGTAGAAGTGTGTTTTCTCGCAAAAAATGCAGAGATGTATTTTTTGAAAAAAACGGGAAAATGCGTTTCTCACCAAAAAAAAAAAAGAAACGAGGTTTTTCACCAAAAACGCGAAAACAGTTTTTTCGACCAAGACGCATAAATGACTTTTTCCGCCAAAAAACGCGAAAATGAGTTTTTTCGCCGAAATCTAGGAAACAAGTATTCTCACCAAATACACTGAAGCGATCTGAAACCTGTTTTCCATCAAAAAAGCGAAACAGGGTTTCCTACAAAAAAAAAAAAATGAAAACGGGTTTTTCCGCCAAAAATAAATGTTGTTGTTTTGAATAAATGTATCTGGATATTTTTAAAAATTAAAAAACAAACAAAACTTCATCCAGATGAAATATTTAGATGTCAAATGCAGATGTGAAAAACGAACAAAACTGCATCCAAATACAATATCTAGATGTCAGATGTAGTTGTCAAAACGATAAATATCTATATGCAACTTCCAGATTTTGCATCTAGATGCTACATCTGAATGTTGCGTATAGAAACGAACAAAGAACCTTAGATAGTTGAAAAATATTTTGCTAGTGCCTACTACATATATAATGAATGAAGATGATTTGAAAACCAAACTTCAAAATATAGCTTCATTTCTCTCTTAACAACTAGGAAGGAGATTTCCAACGTGTGTGTCTCGGCCTGTGATCGGAGCTATGTCTCATACATCGTATTTGTATAAGTTTTCTACATAATTCTCATTTTCCTTCACCACGTGATCTCAAATCTTCTTTGAGAATATTCTTTCAATCTTCTATGGACCCACATATCGTTAACCCTTAATCATGTCATTTGTCATTGATCCTCAACATGCCACTTCACTTAGAATTACTTTTACAACACATATCCACGATCAATTTGAATTTTTCCTTGATTGTAACATGTATCAGCTTGTGTGACATATGTAACTTCCATAACACTATATAGCTAATACTTGTCACAATTGTTAGATTTGTTATGAGTTGTTCCTTGTTTTTACCAAAATTTCTTCCAAGTAAATTAATTATCTGTTTGTGTCCCCTTTGGGCCTGAATACTTTTCATACAAAGATATATCGTTATGTTTTAATGATCTTCACACACATATATATATACCAGATTTTGCATTAATATTGTTCTCATTATTTACACAATTAGGCTGATGAATGATTGGCAAAAAAAATAAAAAAAAACTCCAATTAGCGTGTTTTAGGATTCGGCTCCCTTTGTATTAACTTATCAATAATTCAATATGGTTCTTTAACAAAAACAATAATAATAATTCAATATAGTTTGGCAGCTAACTTTTGTAGCCTAGTGGGAGATCCTTTAATTAAGACTGTTTTATTTGCATATTAGAATAAAATGAAAAAAAACAAACCTATAAAGGGTATTACAAATCCCACCAAGGGAAGAAAAATTCCACCAAAGAGAAGATACAAGCCCACAAAAGGAAAATGCTCTCTAAAAGAAAGGATACAACTACTCCTAAAAGGAGTAAACTAAGTCCTAAAGGACTACTGTATCTAGAAATATAGAACTTTCTACATCGAGATAAGCTAACCCGACGAAGCAAAAATTTTCGTATCGGATAAATACCCAAACGAATTTGTTCCTCTCTATCTAAATACAATAAGTTGACATTATTAAAAACAAACATAAAACCATAACATACAAAAAAACAGGCCCACATATTTACATAAACAAAAATGGAAATTAGGCTGCATCAAAAAACAGATGGGCTTCCAAAGTTTTAAAAAGGCCCAATCCAAACCCAACATTGAGGAAATCCTAGGACACCTTGTAGGTTCACTCTTACCTCCATCCACCATCCACGCCGCCGACCTACGAAGTCTAGCACATCTGAGCCACCGCCATCCGAGACCGTACGCCGCAAGAGAGAATCTCCAAGATAGACCGAGTTCCACCCGATAAAAAGCAGTCCAAAAGAAAACCGATGTGAGCCATCTAGGACCAGATCTCCAAAGCCACCACCAGTCCAGACACTTTGTAAAAATACCAAAGCTGACATGAGTCTTACACAACCTCCATCGCATGCAACCATAAGGGTGGCAGAAACACCACATAGCAAACCTGCGAAAGATCATACATATATAACCAGGAGGTGCCATAGTGGTTGAACCGGCGGAGGAAGTGGTACATGCACAGCCTCGGAGATCCCACGGTGGCGAGACCAGTGTAAAATGGAAGAGGAGATCAGATCTAGAGACTATAGAAGCGAAGAGCCGAGCCAAAGAAAAAAAGAAATCAAATACGAAAAGAGGCCGTCGGACGCCAGCGGCGGAGAGAAAGAGAACAAAGCAAGGGCAACTGGCGAGAGAAAACGTAGAGAGAGAGGTTTTTAGTGAGAGAAGGTTCTTATCCTTACCTAATCTAATTTGATAAAGTGAATACAAAATGGTATCTTAATTTTGTAGATATTATTATGTTAACTACTCAGTACCGTGCCTCAAGTTATAGAGACCTAAGGCGATTTAGAAAAAATAGACTCTTAAATATTAATTAAAAAATATTTAAATAATTTTTTTTGATAAAAGTTTATTCTAAAAAGATGAATACACAAATTTTCTCCCTTTTTATAATAAATTCTTTTACCAAATTTTCATAGTTATTTATCTGCACAAATTCTCTTTTGATATATATGATGGTTAACCCATTCAATTTTTCTTGTGACATAGTTGATCGCATATAACATTTTATTAGCTTTAATTTTGAAAAACTTCTTTCCGCATAGGGAAATGAAACTACAATCCTCAACAATATTTGATAAGTAATCCAAGATTTTGAATAACAAACTTTCATTCATTTCAAAAAGTTCAACATTTCAACGGACCTCTTGCATTCTTTTAGCAAAACTTCTCTTAAAAATGTTACTTCAAAAGAGAATTATTCCCAATATATATAAATGGTCTCAGTGCTTCAAAGATGTTTCATGATTAGTATAAGATGTCTTCAAATTATCATCATTCACAAATTTGAGTCTCTCCATATAAAATAGATAACCATTTTTTTTTCATATTTCTGAAACTACTCAAATTTTTTCTATGTAAAAAAGAAAATTTGATCCATAACTTGGATGAACTTAGTAATTCCAATGTTTTTTTTGGAGAAAAATTAGTAGTTTATCAGCTGTTTCTATGTCATTATGTTATATGAACTTTTAATATTAGAACCCCAAATTATTTTTATATTTACGGAGCCTGAGACGCGTACCTTTTTTTTAGAACATTAGAACATCTCCATCAATGAATCTTAAGGGTTTCTTAAGAATAAAATATAATAAATTTTAAGAAACTTGGAGAGAAAAAGTTCTTAATGGAGATGTTTAAGGATTGGTTTTTAAGGGTTTTTTGACACGTGGATCGTTTTCATTGGTTCAAACATAATTTTGATTAAAAATATAAACAAAAATTAAAATTAAAATATAAATGATATTATTTTTAATGGATAGAAACTTGTATAGAGTTTTTAACTAATGGAGATGATCTTAGGCACGCCTTTGTAACTACTAAACTACGCATGCATATGAATATCAGTCATTACGTACCTAACTGAAAGTGAAACAACGACAGGTTTTTATATATATATATATAAAAGTTTTAGTGACAAAACAAGAAGAAGAATAAAATGTAAATTATCCTTTAAGAAAGGTATTTGGATGACGTGGAGTTAAACGATTGGATAGGCTTTTAGAATAAAAGAGTGGCGTTTAATCGAATCTTTACCAACCACACTTACCTACTCCCTTCCGTTGATCAAATGTCTTTTTCCAATAATACAATTTCTACTCCATTATGTCTTCTATTTTATTTTTCAACTAATACTTGTAATTAATAAAATCGCATAGTGTTAAGCCAAATAAATTCACAAAAATACCCCATTGATGTAAATATGTAATGGTTTTATAATGTATTCAGAGTATAACAATATTATGCGGTAGTCTACTATGAAACCCAGTAAAATAAATTACTTTATATGAACTTTAACATAGGTTGGCTATCAATTATACACATACAAAATATGAACATTAGGTATCATGTTTCTAGTTGCTCCACCAAGAAAGAGTCCAAATTTTAAAAATACCACACACTTCCAAAAGTTCCAAAAATATCACACACTTTCAAATGTTTCAAAAATACCACAAACTTTAAAAATAAATTTTAAAGGTTTAGAATTTAAAATTTTGGGTTTGAGTTCACTAAATAGAGTTTATGGTTTAGTTTTGAAAAGAACAGGATTTGATTTTGGGGGTTTTGACCCATCTAATCTCAGCAGCTCGGCTCAGCTTTTACATTCTGACTTCGCCATTGTACCTTTGATTAGATGTATGCATATTTTTGACCAAAATTTTATTAGATGTATGCATATTTTTCTATACAAAGTGCAAATCCTATTTCCATATTTATTTCATCTATATTCACGGTTTGTTTAGTTTTTTTAATAACCAAGAGAAATTCGGGTATTTGGTCTTAATCTCCCCTTAGGTTCGGGATCAGCCTTTGTTAATACCTGGTGACATGGCGTAAAACATTATTTCCACCGGGTATCAAACTAGGGACCTCAACCAAATCCTGAAATAAAACCATTAGCCCAACGCACCAATGGTTAAGTTTGTTTAGTTCTTACCAAATTCATTTCAATACAACTTTGATTTGGTTAAAAATTGAGTTAAAAAATTAATACACTAAATTTTAAATGTCGTTCAATTACTTTTAGATTTCTAAAAAGAAAACAATTTTTTACCCTCAATTAATACACTATATCATTGGAGAATTGACATTGGCCTAGTGGCATTCATAAGTTCACATGAGGCAGGAAGCACCATCCAACTCAAGATCGAGTCCTCATGCCTACGATAGTGTAAGAATTGTCTGCTACTATGCATGAACTGACTATTGAGACGATGATAAGAACTAGGGACCTCAACCAAATTCTGAAATGAAACCATTAGTCCAACGCACCAATGGTTAAGTTTGTTTAGTTCTTACCAAATTCATTTCAATACAACTTTGATTTGGTTAAAAATTGAGTTAAAAAATTAATACACTAAATTTAAATGTCGTTCAATTATTTTTAGATTTCTAAAAAGAAAACAGTTTTTTACCCTCAATTAATACACTATATCATTGGAGAATTGACTTTGGCCTAGTGGCATACATAAGTTCACATGAGGCAGGAAGCACCATCTCACTCAAGATCGAGTCTTCGTGCCTATGATAGTGTAAGAATTGTCTGCTACTATTCATGAACTGACTATTGAGACGATGATAAGAAAATAAATACACTATATCACTTTCTTTAATCTATTAATGAACTAAATGTATAGAGATAAGAAAAACTTTTGCAAAACATTTGCATTAAAAATGTAAAACCACACTTAAATTAAAATTAGAAGTATAAATTAAAAGAAAGCTTAATCTTAAATAGCGGGAATTTGTGTTTCCTTATACAAAAATGGTGTGATTACTTGTAATTTGTTGTGTTTTTGTTTCATCTCTTAGTTTCAGGCAAAAAAGTTTGTTAGTTTTTAGTTTTGTTTTTTAAATATTGATTTTGTTGTAGATTCTACATTTTAGAAAAACTTATATGGTACTTTTGGTTTTGTTGTAGGGACCGTAAAACCGGATAGAGTTAAAATGTTTAACAATCTTAAAACAAACGGAGTCGAGTCGTAACTCTTTCCTTAATTCTAAAAATTGCCCGTAATAAGACGGTTTACCATAATTTCAGAATCCCAGGATACAACTGTTACACGTCTTTATTAAGTTGTACTCTTAATACAACCTATCAAGCTTATTATTTGTGAAAACTGCCGAGACTTTGGAACGAGGTATTTATCAGAACTTTTTGACGTTTTTTGTAAGTATTTATTTTTTCTCTTTATTCAATATCGAAAACCAATTTTTTCTGATTTGATTGAAAATGTGATAAATGAAATGAATGGAGGGTGATGCCTTTATATAAGGGACGAAAAACATGGATTAGGCGAACGGTTGCACCAGTTCGCGGGACGCACCATTTCGTGGAGAGGCTGATTTGATTGGGCACACCCATTCGGCCAAGGCACATGTTCGCTTGGCGTCTAGGTTTGATGAATCTGGTTGGCAGAGAAACATGTCCAGATTCATTGAATCTAGTGGCAATGAGTTGTGCTCAATTTTGAGTGGGTCTGAATTAATTTTTGGCAATGTTTTCAGACCCGTTCTGGACCTGCGGTCAAACCGGTAAAATCAGTAACCCGACACCAAATCCGATTCCGATTTTATACTTAAATTAGATATTTAAAAACCCACTAAAAAACAGTAAAAACATGTGATCTGGGAGAACCATAAGGTATGGGTCAACTAAAATTAATAACTTTTACTTATAAGTTACTATTTTTTCTTTTAAAAGTATACAACTAAAAATAGAGTTTTATAGCTTCATAGTTTTCATTCAACATTTATTGTGACATATTATTTTATGATATTAGCATATCACTAATTTTATAAATTCATAAGAATTTGGAAATCTATGGATTTTAAAATCATTGGATTTTAAATCACATGATTAAATGTTGGATTTGGTCCTTTGCATTTTAACTTTAAACACTTCTAAATCCACTAAAATAAAAAATGGATTTTGAAATCCAATAACAAATCACTAAACGAATAACACTTGATTTCAATTAGAATTTACAAATCATTTAAAGATTAACACGTGATTTCAGTTAGAATTTGCAAATCATTAAACGAACAACACAAGATTTCACATGGATTTAAAAATCCATCAAAACATCATAACCAATAACACCCGCTTTTAGTATTATACGATATGTTGATTTAAATTTTCAATAACACTTTATTGTTAGATTTTTTTCTGATCATACTTTTATTTACTTTAAAGTTTGGACCTTAATCTTTAGAATATACAAAGAGTTCTTATTTGGTTTATAAAAAACCAATATATATTATAAATATTATAATATAAATTAAATTAATGACCCACGGTTGACTCGCGGTTGACATAGACACCCGGTGACCCGGAAGGTTATCCGGTTCGACTCTTGGGTCGGCTTTGAAAACAAAGATTTTTGGGCTAGAAATTTATGAAAATAGGTCAAAAAATCTAGGCCCAAATTTCCATAAAAATTTTCTCCAAAAATAACTTATTTAATGGACCTTCGGTCCAATCGACCCGCGACCCACGCCCGCGCCATGCCAGGCTGTGCCGTGCCATGCCGAGCTGAGCCGAGTCGAGCTCGCGCATGTGGTCCACCTCTTCTCCATGCCTTAGTAGTTCTTAATACTTGGTAGGAGAGAGTCTATATATATATACCACTCTTAAATATCTCTCTCAAGAAATGTGGGAAAAATTAACTTTAGTTAATATTTTGACTTTTAGTGTATTCAACTAACACACATTGACCTCATATTTCTTATTCAATTTAACTCTATTTTAGCATTTGGATAATCAAAGTTAATGCAATCATAATCCGGAGATTCTGGGCAACGACCTTGCCAGAAAAGTGACAAAAGTCACTATCACCAAAATTTGAGTCCAGCAATCTCCCACATGAATAGAAATAATCCTAAACATATCACGATTCTAGACCGAAGGACTTTTAGAGAGTATTGTAAAAAATCACTGCATCTGAGTTGGTAGCATTCCCCTTGAACTAGTAATAGTTAGTACATGTTGGATTTACTTGGCCAGGGAGTGAACGCTATATCTTGAACCCCCCAGACTTTGGTGTAAACCTAGACAACATGCATAACACATTTTCATTTCTCATAGAAACTAAGTTCTCTATTGTGTTCATTTTGGTCCTGAACAAACATGGTATCATGAGTGACTTGGAGATATAGTCTTTTCTTCTCCCTCCTAGAATCAACCTTATCCACTCTCATTTAGGTGATCTGCCATTACGTTTTGCAAAATTATCCTGTAATACTCAACTCATAAAGTTATGGAATCATTAAAAACTTCAAGATTAACCTTTTTCACTAACAGGATTACACTGTTTTATCATTAAAATTATTGAAGTTGGAACTGGGTAGAGAAATTAGTCTCACCGTGTTTGGGCAGATTTAGTCTGAAGTTGTTTTCCCGTTGAACCTATTTCTCGGGATCTCCAGTCAGTTAGGTAGGGTTACTATCAAACTTCATCTTTGGTCAAAGGCTTTTAAACCCAATCCTCGTGATGATATTTCTAATTGATCTCTTTCCAAACCTTTAGTGAATGGATCAGTTAGGTTATCGGTATATTTGATAAATGCTATCGTGAGTACTCCTGTTGAGATCAAGTTTCTAATGGTCTTATATCGTCTTCTTATGTGATGAGATTTATCATTATACAATATTTTTTGTGACCGAGAGATAGTCGATTGACTATCAGTATACACATAATGCGGCACTGGTTATCCTACATGGGAATATCTTCCAAAAAAATTACGAAGCCATTCAGCTTCTTGAGTTGCCTTATCAAGAGCTATAAAATCTGATTCCATAGTTGACTTGGTGACTACAGTTTGTTTAGAAGATTTCCAGGACACTGCGGCACCTACTAAGGTAAATATATATCCACTCGTGGATTTAGAGTTTTTGGAGTCTGCTATCCAATTATCATCATTGTAGTCTTCCAAAAGTCTAGGTTCTTTACCATAATGTAGACCGTAGTTTTTTATATAACGTAGGTAATCTAATACTCTAGTTATAGCTTTCCAATGTTTATATCCTAGATTATTGGTGTAGTGGCTTAGTACATTCACTACATGTGCTAGGTCGGGTCTAGTACAATTCGTTAAGTACATTAAACTCCCGATTACTCGAGCATATTCCAATTGTTTCACTGTAGTTCCTGAGTTATTAGTCAAGTGAATATTATGGTCTACCAGAGTTTTTGCATTGTTACTTGAGTATTTTTTTAATTTATCAAGTATCTTTTGAGTATAATGCGATTGTGATACAATTATGTCTTCGACATTTCTATGGATTTTAATCTCGAGAATGACGTCTGCCAAACTCATGTCTTTCATATCAAAGGTTTGACTAAGAAGACCCTTAGATTTATTAGTCATGTCTATATTGCTACCAATAATGAGCATGTCATTAACATATAATCCCAACAAAACGTATCCATGTGGAGTATTTTTTTGTATATGCATTTATCACATTCATTTATAGCAACGCCATTTGACATCATTAAATGGTCAAATTTTCCATGCCATTGTTCCGGAGCTTGCTTGAGTCCGTATAACAACTTGACAAGTCTACAAACTTTTTGCTCTTGTCATGGAAGGTTTTTTCATATATATTTCCTCTTCTAAATCTCCATTTAAGAAGGCTTTTTTACATCCATTTTATGAATTTTGAGGCCTCCTAAAGCCGCGATTGCAACCAAGGTTCGAATAGATGTTATCCGTGTTACCGGAGAATAAGTGTCAAAGAAATCCAGTCTTTCTTTTGGCGGAATCCTTGCACTACAAGCCTTGCCTTATACTTTTCTATGGCATGATCAGGTTTTCGTTTTGTTTTGAAAATTCATTTACACCCTAGTGCTTTACACCCTTCGGGTAAATAGATTATTTCATAAATATTATTTTAAAATATGGAATTGATTTCACTATTGGCGATTTTCTTCCAATGAGGTGCGTCTGGTACAAACATAGCTTCGGAGTATGTTCTTGGTTCGTTCTATGCGAGAAAAACCATCATAAAATCATCTCGAAAGGATTTTTCCTTGCAAGCTCTTTACTTCGCCGAGGTTCAGCTTCTCTTCTTCCACTTGTGGAGAAGCTGTAGAAGTGCTTGCCTCATTTGTTGAGGAATCCACTTCTCTTTGTTAAATTATTCGTTTTGGACGTTGTATTTCCTTACAAGGAAAATTTTTTTCAAAGAAAGAATCATTCCATGATTCTAAGACTGTATTGACATGAATATCAGGTATATCTGATTTATGAACCAAAAATCTATAAGCACTGCTATTGTGTGCATAGCCAACAAAAATACAGTCAATGGTTTTAGGTCAACAATGACCTTTTTTGGAGGTGGTACAACAACACCCCCACACTTTGAGGTATCTGTACGATTGTACATTACTTGTCCAAAGTTCATAAGGCGTTGTGCTATTTTGCTTATTTGGTATTTTTTCAAAATGGTATATGTAGTAAGTAGAGCTTCCCCTCCCCCCACATTGATTGGGGTAACCTATATTCTTGCAACATAGCATCATCATCTCTTTGAGAGTGCGATTTTTACGTTCCGCAATCCTGTTCAGGAGAGTAAGGAGCGGTAATTTGATGTATGATCCCATGTTCTTTGCAGAAATAATTAAAGGGACCATCATACTCGTCTCCTCTATCACTTCTCACTACTTTAATAGTTAAGTTGATTTTTAACTTCGAGTTTATATTCTCTGAATTATGAAAAGACTTTGTATTTGCTATGTAACAGATATACATAACAATATCTTATGATATCATCTATGAATGTCAAATACACCTGATGACTCTGAACTTTCACGGTTTTTTCTTATCAATTAGCATCGATTATGAGGTCTAAAAGCGTGCATACATCACATTTATGGTTGATTTGACTCAGTTTTGTGTTTTTAGGACTTTTGCATTAGAATTTGCATATGCACGCATTTTGGAGGTTTTTCAGGACTTTCAGGTGTTTTTGGGAAGGATTTGAGAAATTCCAGAAAAACAGCATTTTACATTGGAATAGACTTAGCACTCAGCACTCAACTTTGGAATGGACTAAACTTACCTCCAAGCACCTGCAGGATCGATCCCAACTCAATGCAAGATCGATCCCAGGCAATCCAGCAACAAAACAGGATCAATCCCACTCAGCACCTTCGGGATTGATCTCAAATCAATGCAGATCGATCCCAACAACACTCCAGATCAATCCTGCAACGAAACCAGATCGATCTCAGGCAGCTCTGCAACAAAACAAGATCGATCCTGCAGTCATGTTTCCAACGTTTCTGGCGAAGTCTCAAACAAAGCCAAGGAAGTGCACAAAGACAAAGCGGGACTAAGAAGACAACTTATGAGATCGATCTCACTTGTGTTGGGATCGATCTCAGGCACTCAACGCCGGGATTGATCCCAACCTTAGATGAAGTTTGGGCGCAACGAAACTGGATCGATCCCAAGCAAGCACCCTTTATTACAGATCGATTTTTCACTCAACCACCCGAAGGCAAACACGCTCCAACCCGACCAACTCGAATCCGAATACCACCTGAAGCAAGGCCCAAGATCCAAGACAATGAATAGCATTTTGTCTGTAGTGCAAATTAGGGCTTTTCTCTGAACACTATAAAAGCCCTAATTCGCCTCCATTTGCTAAAAAGCTTAATTAGTTTTTCTTTCTTTTTTTAGTTTTTGACTTAGATTTTTCATTTCTTAGTTTGTTCTTCATATTCTTGGTGTAAAAACCAGATTTCTTTTAAGTTTCAAGTTAATCTACTGTTTTTACTTTGCTTCCTTGCTTAGCTTTAGGTTGTTCTTTAGTTTTTGCATCTTGATTTTCGTTTTAAGTTTTAAGCTTCTATTTTAAGTTTGCNTGCTGTTCTTCATAGATCTTTATGTTTAAATTTGTAGTTTCTTTTCCTGTTTCATCTGCTTCTACTCTCATGAGTAGTGAGTAGTCATCCAAGTTCCTGAGGATGGGGGTAGACAAGGGTTGATGTTCTGGGTTTTCTTAGGTACCTAAGTTGTTTGGTTGTTAGATCCCTTATGGACCTTCTCAACTTAATGCTGATTGCACTCTTACCCGAGAGGGATGGTGGCCCGCCGTTAGGCCCTGCAATACCGATAGGTGAGTATTTGCAAGTGACCGGACCGAGGGGGTTGTAGAGATTCGTTTCCCCTTCTCTGTGAATAGATGTGGGAAACGAGTTAGCTAGGGTAGTAGAGGTTAATGCCTGCTAGGTAGTCGCCGTCTATGACGACAGTTGAATCTGTGATTACTTTGCTTGAGATTGGTTGCCAAGACATTGGAGTTGATTGTTAGTAGAGCTAATTTCTAGGGGTCAGCTCATTGTTTGAGGTATGTTTGGTACTTAGGTAACCCATGATGGATTCCCAAAGTCAGTTACCCTTTGTCCTCAAGAACGACCTTACCATTGATTG
>OVBE01011275.1:0-14281 GCA_900406425.1 Iberis pinnata
TTCGTTTGCCAACTTTAATCAACTTGCATCAAATCGTTCTCTCTAATTATTGGGCCTATGTGAGTTAGAAGTAGGTCACACTTAACAAACTCATTGTATAAAGAGCAGAAGCTCAAAAGTTTTGAACATAATAAAAAAATCTATTTTACATTTCTAAAGGATTGTACATTGTATCAGAGCCACCAACCTAACTACACAACGGTTGAAGCTCAATTTTTCTTTTCAATGGCTGTTGAACCTGCTCGTCGCACTATCTCGCCGTATGATTTAATGTCCGGTGACAATCCCATGATCCTTATCTCCAAACCGTTGCTTAAAAGATCAAACTATGATGAATGGTCAACAAACTTTCGATTAGCCCTCAAGGCACGCAAGAAGTTCGGTTTCGTTGATGGAACTATCCCACAACCGAGTACAGATTCTCCAGATTATGAAGATTGGATCGCTAATAACGCACTTCTTGTTTCACGGATGAAACTTACAATTAACGACAATCTCTAATACCATATTGGACCTATGTGGGCCTCGTTAAATGTTGTATTTAGAAGTAGGTCACACTTAACATTTATATTAGAAACTCATTGTATAAAGAGCAGAGGCTCCACAGTTTTGAACATAATAAGAAAACCTATTTTACACTTCTAAAAGATTATACACTAATACTTTATCTATGTAAACGCTCCATTCTCCCGCTTCCTATTTTCTTGTCCTTTTCTCCACTGGTGACCGGCTTTAAACCGACACAAAGCCAGCACCGATAGAGTATACATACTTCATCTTTTTGTTTTCATCATCAACTCTTTTTTTAACATTTTTCTTTTTTCCGTTTTTTTACTCTTTTTTGCTCGATTTGCTTCAATCGAAGCTTCTTTGCGTACGCCTTTCTGTCATTTCCTGCCCTAGCACTAGATCTGGTCATATTGCTTTGTATTTTCCTATTATCTCTTACAGAATCTCTCTTTGGAGTCATGTCCTCTATGGTTGCTACATGGGATTTTCTGGGTTTTAGATATGGTTTAGGGCGGATCTTTAGAAGCAAGGAGGTGTTCAAAATGCAGCAGTGTAAGCGGTCGAATAAGACTGGAGCTGGGCCATTCTGGTTTGTTTTTGGTCATCCTGCTTTTGGGTGTGTGCCTTTTGGATTTATGTGGCGGCGGTCTTCTGTTGCTCCGGGTTGGGCAGTCAGATTGTTTCCCAATGCTGTACGATGGTTGGTTATGTTTAACAGAAATTGGTTGCATGGCGGAGGAGTACGAAGACTACTGTCCGCAATTGGTGCATCTCGTGAGGAGGATCATTCGGGAGTGTTAGGGTCACGTGGCCATATTCTACTTCCCATGTTTATAACTTTAACCTTTTGTCTAATGTACTTTTGTATTACTCATGTTTTTCTTGTACATGTCGTCAAAAACTTAGCTATTTTAGGTGTTAGGAATGAACCCTCACGGGATATGCAATCTAAGCATAACTTTTGAACCGGTTATTACCGAGTCTTTGGGAAAAAGGGGCTAGGTTTAGAATACATATAATATTAGCTATAGAAATCTCGGTTATGGGATTAGATTTCGAGATCCCACTAAAGAGATTAGTTCAACTTCTAGAGGAAGTTTCAATCATCCTCTTCAAGAGGGTAGTTATCCAATAATGAGTTTGTAAGTTCTCCTTGTGGAATTGTATGTATCTTTTGTGAGTTTTGTTCCTATAATCTAATATAACTAGTTGTTGACAAAAAAAATCAAGTAAAAAAAATTGTTATTTTCTTTGTCCATATTAAACCTGAATAAACTTTCTTCAGATATATTGATTGAGAAAGCCTCAATGTATTTGCCTTTCTGTCTCTTATGATTTCCATACCCAAGATTTTACTTGCCACACCTATATCCTTCATCTCAAACTCTTTACTCAATTTAAGCTTGATGTCTTCAACTTCACCTTTCTCCTTAGCTGCAATTAACATATCATCTACGTACAACAGTAAGTAGACAAACATGTCCTTGTTTATTCTTTTCACATAGACACATGCGTCTCTGTCACTTCTTTTAAACTTCTGATCCAGCATAAACCTATTGAATATGTGATTCCACTGACGAGGAGACTGCTTTAAGCCATATAGAGATTTCTTCAACTTGCAGACTTTGTGCTCTTGACCCTTTTGAATAAAACCTTCTGGCTACTCCATGTACAAAACCTGATCAAGATCACCATGTAAGAATGTCGTCTTCACGTCCATTTTCTCTAGCTCCATGTCGTGATTCACTACAACAGACAATATAATCCTTATAGAAATGTGTTTGACTACTGGTGCAAACACCTCTTGATAATCTATTCATTCTCTCTGTATAAATCATCTTGCTATCAATTTTGCCTTAGATCTCTTTGGTTCAATTCCTGGAATACCTGCCTTCAGCTTGAACAACCATATGCAACCAATGATCTTAGCTCCTTCTGGTTTTCCACCAAAACCCAAGTATGATTTTTACTTAGAGACGACATTTTTTCTTTTGCATCAACATTCCACTTGTTCCAATTTACATCCTTCTTAGCTTCATGATAGCAACTTGGTTCTGATGTTTCTCCAATATCTCCTGCAGTTAAAAAAGCAAAATCTATCACATCATCAGTATAAATCATCAAACCTTGCTGGAGGTCTGATTATCCTTCTTGTCCTATCTCTTGCCAACTGATAGTTGCTAAGACTTGATTCAACTAATAGCTGGTCTAACTCAATTGTAAAAGTTTTGTTTAATGTAAGACGAATAACATTTTTGAGTTAACCATACGTTATACTCATAACCATGAATTGTACCTATAACTTAATATAAATTAATCATAAATCACGCTACCAATAAAAGTCTAAGATGTGTTCAAACTTCAAATATTGCATAGTGACAATTAGGTGATAACAAAAAGATAAGTGAAATTTGGGTCGAGATTTTTATTTATTTATTAATTAATTTGCAGCGTGGCTAAAAAGGATTTAAGATGTAAGCCATTAAAAATTGACACGTGGTTCGTTCTCTTTCTCTTACAGGATATGACAAAACTAAAAATGAATTAAAATAGAAAAATTCAAGAGATGTGGTGGGACCCGTTTAGTGGGACCCGTTTACTAACTCCGTTAGATCATATAATCCCGTTATAAATATCTTCATCTTCTTCTTGTTCCCTCACTTTGTTCTTCTTCCTCTTGCTATCGTTTTTATCTCAGATTCAAAATTAGGGCTTGGTCAACGCGTCTTCTCTCTCTCCAGGCATGTCTCTCTCTCGCCTTAATCTCCATTCTCTGTGTATTTTCTTCTGAGAAATTTGATTTTATGGAGATATTTATTCATCCTTCCGCCGGATCTGGTAGCTACACGTTTTAGCTTGCACTGTGGCTACAATTAGGTCTCACTATTGGATAATTTGTATGTTATTGGTCATTGTATTCGTTCGAATCATGGATTTAATATCGTTCTTAGGAAATGCTTTCTGTAGCTTAAGCACATCCGGAATCTGACTGAATTTTTTTACCTTTGTTTCTTTGAAAGTAAATTCGTGTTGAAAGGAGTAATCAAACGTAAAATTGTTGTGAAGTAGAGGAATTGATTAGCTAAATTTGGAGTGATTAATGTGTATATCAGATTGCACATTTTGCCTACCTTTGTGATGATAATGATAATGTTTCTTCGGGTTTCAGATTACAGTCACTTTCTTTGAAAAAGATGGATGTATTTGGAAAATCTCCCATGGTTAGCTCTGCCAATGTTATTTACTTGTCTGCAATTCTGGGTCGTGATTGCAATGGACCCATCCATTGTCACAATTGTGATTGGAAATGTGAGAATGAAAATGTTTGTGGGAATATGTACCGTTGCAAACTTACTGGGTTGACTCATGTATGCGACAAGAACTGTAACCAGCGGATTCTTTATGATAACCATAACTCTTTGTGCCGAGCCAGCGGCCGGATTTTCCCTCTTTCACCTGTTGAGGAGCAGGCGGTTAAAGGAGTCCGTAGGAAGCTTGAAGCTGAGAGCCATCCCTCTGAGAGCTGTTCGTTTAAGCGACGCCGACATGATGCTCAGTTCCAAGCTTCTCCTTTTGAGAGGTCGTTTACTGCTGTGAGCCCAATTTGCAGCCCAGCTGGAGATGGAATGGAGTTGAATTAGATTATGTCGATCTCCTCAAATCCTGGCAATTAGAGGCTCTTTATCTCAAGTAGAATAACTTACTTTTCTCTTTCTTTTCGACAGTTATGAATAAGAGACATTGTCCTGTTGCTTAAGGCCTAGGCATCTTCTTGCCTGAAAAAGAGCTTTATCTTAGTATTAATGAACCTTGTGTCTACGGGTCTATTGCTGTTGCGTTTGGGTGAAATAGAATAACAAACTTGCTTCTTCTTGTTGGTTGATTTTGATACCTATTCTTGTGAACTTTTAGAATTTTTCCTTGTGAGTGGATACGATATATGGGCAGACTATTATTCAGCTCTGTATCTGTTTTGGCTACAATCTACTTCTGGTGACATACCATTTTGCAGAGCCTGACACACCATTGGTGATTTCTGTAAGTATTGTACTCAGGATCTTTTTTTACATTTCTAACCAGTGCAGCATAGGTTCTGCAGGATAGAGAAGACATTTTCTGGTTTGTTATTCTTTAGAAAAATCCCTTAATACTTTCTGATGGATGCCTAATTCTAACAAAGTCTTTGTTCGACCCAACTACCTTTTCCTTGATTGATGAGTGTTTGCGGTCCTGAATATGTTTTTTGTTTGTGCAGGTTTTCAAATGTTGAAATTCAGGAGAGTTAGATTGTGACTCTTCTATGTACACATATTTGAGTTATGTTTCTGTTTAGGAGTAAGACTAACTATTGGAAGTTTATACATTGCTTTGCAGGTCCTCTCCTGTTTATGGTCAGCAGGTAACAGTATGGTTGGTTTAAATCATTGGCAACCTAAGCTGATGCTCTTGAACTTTGAGAGAAAGGATGGCAGTTAGTAGGGTCCAAGTACCCAGTGCAGATGTTGTTGGCGAACTGAGTTCAAAACTATCAGTATTCATTGTAACTTGGTTGATGGAATCTGGACTCTTATGTTACTCCCTCCTAAATCGCATGCCTGGTAAGGTCATCTACTTTGAAGTATATATAACACAATGATAAATTTAGTCATAAATATGAAAATGCCACTATAGAATTGTTAGGTCTGCAGCTTCATGTTGCTTCATTTTGGTTTGGGACATGTGGCTTCATTTTGTTATGTTTTGACGTGGATTCTAACGGAATATTTTATTATTAAAGATGACAGAAAGTTAGAGATGTTGGCATTCGATAGTTTGATGTAAGAGCTAGATTTGCTGGGATCATGGAAGATTCTGTACAAAAGATGTGGGCAAAGTATCGAATTTTGACTCTACCTCAATCAGAAGATACGGTACGGTAATATTTCACTCTATTACCTAATGATGATAAAAAGTCACTTTATTTTCACTTATTATCTTATTTGGAGTTAAGAAAGAATGAAATAAACTCTATTTTATTGTTGTTGATCTTAAATTTCACGATTTGAGTGTCATTAACATTTTAAGACTACAAATATATCCGAAAGATATTAAATTTTTTATTTATTTATTTGGTTTGAAATGGAAACTACTTTAGATTCTATGGCATCTTTGTCATTTAGGTTTCATTAGTTTTACTATTTTCTCTAGAATAATATAGTAAACTGATGAAATAGATATGGGGAAGTAAGGCAAAGAATTGCCTTGTCGGAGAGGCCAGTGTCATAAGAGTAATGCTAAATCCTAATTCATTGCATTGCGGCTTGAAGCGTTTTAAAGCAACTTCACAGCTTCAACATTGAACATTATTTTGGGTATAAACCTTAGTCCAGGGATCTCCTAGCCAAAACCATATTTCTGAAATCTTAAACTTTAGTATGATAATGGGAAGATCTCCAATGGTTCCCATGGCTGTTCTTGTTTATGTTTCTCTACTGTTCTCTGTTTCTTATTCTTCCACGTTCATCATCAAGAATAACTGTCCCTTTACTATTTGGCCTGGCACTCTTGCAGGCTCTGGCACCCAGCCACTACCCACCACAGGTTTTAGGCTTGATGTGGGACAGTCTGTTAGAATTCCTTCAGCTCTAGGCTGGTCAGGTCGGATATGGGCTAGGACCGGTTGCAATTTTGATGCTAACGGCTTGGGAAAATGTATGACAGGAGATTGTGGTGGTAAGCTGGAGTGCAGCGGTAATGGTGCTGCTCCACCGACATCACTTTTCGAGATCACACTCGGTCACGGTTCTGATGACAAAGATTTCTACGATGTCAGTCTTGTCGATGGGTATAACCTCCCAATCATTGCTCTCCCGACAGGTAATGGACCAGTGGGAGCTTGTAATGCTACAGGCTGTATTGCTGACATCAACATTAGCTGTCCAAAAGAGCTTCAAGTGATGGGTGAGGAAGAGAAAGAGAAAGAGAGTGGAGGAGTTGTTGCTTGCAAGAGTGCTTGTGAGGCCTTTGGATTGGACCAGTATTGTTGCAGTGGTCAGTTTGCTAACCCGAATACATGCCAACCAACATCATACTCTACCATCTTCAAGAGAGCTTGTCCTAGAGCTTATAGCTACGCCTTTGATGATAAAACCAGTACTTTCACTTGCAAGGCTTCTGAATATGCCATTATCTTCTGCCCTGGCAGGTATAATACTATATGCCCTTTCACTTTCAGTTCATTACAACACTCCACACGCTGCACGCTTGCAAATTCTGATTGACCAGGCTTGAATATATCTTCTTGATCTAGGGTAAAAAGACCGAACAGCCAAAACTCAGTTCCTCCGAGCCCGCCTCTATATGGGCAACCTACGGCTCCCCCGACTCAGAATCCGTTTGGGCAACCTATGGCTCCTCCAACTCAGAATCCAAATGGGCAACCTATGGCTCCCCCCACTCCGAATCCATTCGGTCAACCTATCTCTCCACCAATTCAGAATCAGTTTGGACAACCTATGGCTCCACCAACTCAAAATCAATATGGTCAACCTATGCCTCCTCTGCTTCAGAACCCTTCTGGACCTAATCAGAACGGGGAACCAATGACTCCACCACCTCAGAATGAGAATGGGAATGGGCAATTCATGCCTCCCCCCACTGCGAATCAAGATCCAAACAACCAGTTTATAAACCCCCCTATTGAGGATGAGAGTGAAAGAACTCCAATGGGGAGAGTTGCAGAGACAAAATCTTCGTCAGACATTCTTCGACCTTATCCCGTCTTGTTGATTCTTGGCCTCAGTTTAACTGCTTTAAGGCAATCTGGTGCGACATGAATCATCACCATTCTGATCATCAAGGTTTTTAGATTAGCTTTGAGTTGTTTGAATTAGCTTCACAATTCATATATGTAAAAGTACTGTATTTCATTTATATAAAGTCGTATCAATTGAATAAATATAGATTATGTAATTTCTTGGATTTAGTTTTCTTAAGAGCAGAATTTCAAACATGCAAAGATTCCACATGAAACAAATAGTCATTATATAAAGCTTTCAGCTTTTCGATTTAGTTTTCTTAAGAAAGCAAATACCTCACATGGAGATAAAAGCCCAATTAAGCCCAAAAGTGATATAAACAAAAGGCCCAATAAGATATGGCGGAAACGGAGACGGCACTGTAAAGAAGGGGAGATAAGAGAGGAAGAAGAAACAAAGAAAACAAGAAAAGTGTGAGAGAAAGTAAAATGGGGAAAGACGGAGGAGAGAAGAAGCATGGAGATGGTGAAACAATGGCGGTTATGAGCTTAATGAAGGATCAGCAAAATCCAATTCAGCAGTTTCAGGTTAAATTCAAGGAGGTAGAGACTGGTTTCAAATCATGGGTTTCGAAACAAAAGTTACCGGTGGAAGCCGCTATCGCCACCGCTATGGGAGGTGTTCAGGGAGCATTTATCGGAGGTTTAATGGGAACTCTATCTCCAGAGATGCCTCAATCTGGAATGGAACCTCAAGCTATGGGGTCGTTAAAACAAACTCAGGTTTTTTAAAAACTCTATAAACCCTAATTTGATGAAGTTTTTTATACCTGGTTCTGTCATTATCTTAGCTACTTATTGTTATATTTTTGAGGTTTTTGATTTATGGAAGAGAGATGTGTGAATGTTGTAGGCTCTTGTTGGTGGTCCCTTGGTCCAAGCTCGAAACTTTGCTGCTATAACTGGTGTTAATGCTGGTATTGCTTGTATAATGAAGCGAATTAGAGGCAAGGAGGATCTAGAGTCTGCGTAAGTTTCCTTTTTCCTCTGAGAATTGTAGCTGAGTCTTAATCTCATTGCAGGTTAAGCTTGAGTTTCTACTAAGTGTGTATTGTGAATTTTTGTGTGACTTGTTGTTTCATGGTTCTTAAGTTTCATCAATAGTTTTGAACTTCAGAGCTGTTGTTACTGTTAAAGACAATTACTGTAGTCAGCAGAGCTAGTGTTTATGTTCTGCATTTGTCACTTTTGTGACCATCATTTAGGTTTTTGTATAGCTGATAGAGTTCAAAGATCTTAATCAGCTTCTCTGTCAATGGGACTGAATCCATGACCGGGTAAAAATATGAGTTTTCGTTTTTCATCGTTTAGCTTTTCATAAATTACAATCTCTCCTTAAATCAGCTTGTTATGATGATTCTTATGCTTTAAATGATTCACTACTCCTATAGGGTTCTGACTTTTGACCTCTTATGTTTTAAATGTTAAAAGGTTCTCAGTGGCTTACTTGTTTCTTGTTATACTTTAAGATAGTAATGGTGTTAACTGTGCAGTGTGGTTGCGGCATTAGGATCTGGAGCGGCATATTCTCTAGTGAGCGCAGGATTACAAGGACAGCCTATGAATGCAATCACAACTGCCGCCGGTTTTGCTGTTTTTCAAGGAATATTTTTCAAGGTGAGTGATAATATAATATACTGTTCTTGAAACTAAGCAGGTCCTTCATTAAAGATGTATTTCTTCTTTTACGGTCTTGTTCAGTTAGGGGAAAGATTCTCGAAACCAAGCGTTGAAGATCCATATTATACCCGAGGGAGATCTATGCTGTTGAAATTAGGTCTAGAGAAGTATGAGAAGAACTTCAAGAAGGGTTTGTTAGCAGATCCTACTTTGCCATTACTCACTGATAGGTAACATTTCATTGGTTTATCAAAAATCTTGTTGCCTTCTAAACTCTTTTTCTCTATGTACAGTGCTCTAAGAGATGTGAGTATCCCTCCAGGACCAAGGCTACTGATTCTAGATCACATCCAAAGGTTCGAATCTTAACTTCTCAGAGACATGACTTTTAGTGAAACCATTGAAACTAAATTGAGTTTTGGTGAGTTGTTACAGGGACCCTGAGCTGAAAGGTAAACGAGGAAGTCGTGGTTGAGATTTAAAGAAGCCTCTGTGTCTTATTGGTTGTCTTTGTGAGATGTTATAAAATTATTAAACTCTATATGTAATAATAATAATATTATTATTATTATTAAATTTCTTGTCTTTGCTTCTGAGTACAAAGTTTCAAGATATCTTCTAGGGCTGGGAATAAAAACCAAACCGAAATTTTCGAACGCACCGAAATATTTTTTTGTAAACCGATCGGCACAAAATAAAAAATAATTCCGGTAACTGAAACGATAACCGAAAATAACCGAAAAAACAAAAAAAAACCATGAAAAATCGAACCAAAATATGTGAAAATAACCGAAAAACCAAAAAAATAAGCAAAAATTAACCGAATTTCAAAAACAAAAACCGAACCAAACCGAACCGAAATTTTTTTTCGGTTCAATTCGGAACACAAACCCAAAAACCGAAATAACCGAAAACCGAAATTTTCGACCCGTACCGATGAATTCATTTTATTATTGTGAAAAATTTCAAGAACATCTTTTATATTATATTAAAAACATTGAGAAAAGTCTAAAAAGTTGAAATATAAAGTGACAATTTGAACTGTCTTTTCCAATAGTTTAATTAAAATAAATCTTCCATTTTTTCCTGATTCCTTCATCTTCCTCTAGTCAACAAAACTTTTCAAAGCAAAAGTTGCTGGTGGGAACTCTTATCACTTGAGATGCTTCAAGCTATGGCATCGTTGAAGCAAACTCTGGTTTTCTTCAAGCTCCATAAACCTTGAGTTTCTTTTACATAGTTCTGTCATTAATCATTATCTTATAGGCTCTTCTTGGTGATGATCCCTTAGTCGTAGCTCGAAACTTAGCTGCTACAGCTGGTGTTAATGCTAGTATCGCTTTCTTAATGAAGCGAATTAGAGGCGAGGATGATCTATTGTCTACGTAAGTTTCCTTGAATCTGAATCTCATTGCAGCTTTTGCTTAAGCTTGTATTGTGATTTGTGAGCGACTTGTTATAGAGTTTTGACTTCTTGTGTTAACATTTGATGGTTAAAGATTGTCAATTGGTTACTTGTTTCTTGTGTGTTAGCATTTGAAAGTGTGAAGATATATAGTTGATAGTGTATAGAGAACGAATATAAACACAGATGTTTGTTTAAAATTCGGTTTATTTGGTTTATTTTCGGTTAATTTTTGCTTATTTTTTGGGTTTTTCGGTTTTTTCGGTTATTTTCACTTATTTTGGTTCGGTTTTTCTGGTTTTTTTTTCCGGTTATTTTCGGTTATCGGTTCGGTTACCCGAATTGTTTTTTTTTGTGCCGATAGGTTTATAAAAAATATTTCGGTTCGGAAAATTTCGGTTTGGTTCGGTTCGGAAATTTCGGTTCGGTTTTTATTCCCAGTCCTACTTTAAGCTGTCATCTACAAGTTTAATAAAACCTACTCCTTATCTAGATTACCCACACTCATAACTCTCTCAAGAAGTAAGAACCAGAGCCGATTCTGAGGCCAAGCACGAGCTTTCGGCCCATTTAATATTTTCAAAATTTTACTTTAACAACTGGCTTATTTTCAAAAATTTGTTTTAAAAATTTGCTCATGTTTTCCATATTATATTGCGGCCTTTAAAATCTCAGGACTGGCTCTGGTACTAAGAACATTCACCCAATCAACTTTCTAATTGTAAAAGCCAAAACGCAAGACTAACAAGAATAACTCCTTCAGAACACACTAAGGCTCTTTATATATGACACCCCAAAAACCTTAAAGTACTCATCTAACTTCTTTTTCTTCTATAAGTTTATTTCCTTGAATCTCTCATCTCAAGACCGCCTTGGTATTATCTTTTTGTTGAGATCTTTCTCTAGAATGTAATCTTCTTAGTCACATCCGCAATTGATTCTTTTGCCTCCGAAATCCTAGTTGATTCCTTCAGGTGCTTGAATCTTCTCAAGACTTTTGTTTCAAGACAGTCTTCTGATTCCATTAAGCTCCTTGATTCTTTTAGGTGTTTGAATCCTCTCAAGACTTCTGTTTCAAGACAGTCTTCTGATTTCATTCAGCTCCTTAATTGTTCAGCTGTTGAGTCTACACTTTCAATAGTAATGATTTTAACTTGTGTAGTGTGGTTGCGGCATTAGGATCTGGAGCTGCATATTCTCTGATGACCGCAAGATTACAAACACAGCCTGTGAGTGCAATCATCGCTGCTATTACTTTTGCTGTTTATCAAAGAATAATTTTCAAGGTGAGTGATAATATATATACTGCTCTTGAATCTAGGCAGGTTCTTCATTTAAACATGTATGTCTTCTTTTTACAATCTTGTTTAGTTGGGGAAAAGGTTCTCTAAATCAAGTATTGAAGATCCATATTATACTGAGGTGAGATCTATGCTGTTGAAATTAGGTCTAGAGAAATATGAGAAGAATTTCAAGAAGGGTTTGTTAGGAGATCCTACTTTACCATTACTAACTGATAGGTAATTAAGATTTTTAATATATCATTTTTTGTATCAACTCAAACTATATCTTATGCCTTGTAAACTCTTTTTCTCTGTGTACAGTGCTCTAAGAGATGTGAGTATCCCTCCTGGACCAAGGTTACTGATTCTAGATCACATCCAAAGGTTTAAATCTTAACTTGCTCTATTTTCAGAGACATGACTTTTAGTGAAATTCACTTAACTGTACATACTACAAAAGAATTGTCAATTTGCAACTATATTTTTGCGACTACATTGGTAGTTGCAAATTTCGAGACTAACTTGCGACTAATTTGATGTAAGCAGGGATCCTGAGCTGAAAGGCAAACGGGGAAGTCATGGTTGAGACTTAAGAGTCTTCTCTGTGTCGTAATCAAAAGAAGAATCTAATTCACTTTGTGAATAATCTATATAAACTCTTGTAGCCTCCTTTGTGTTTCTCAACTTAGTATTATAATCTTCTTTATTCTCATAATCTCTTTTATATTTCTCATAATCTTTCATGGTATCAGAGCAATAAGCTCCTAATCTCGTTTCCGCATAAACCCTAATCTCCTTTCATAGATCTGAAAACCTAACAGCTTTGTCACGCTTTGTTCTGGAGAACGTTTGGTCACTCAAATGTGGTCCGATCTTGCTGAAAATTTGAGGTAAGCTTCGTGTCTCATTGATCTTGATATTCAACAGTGAATATTAGATTTCAACGGTTGGTTTGTGAGATAATCGAGTTTTAGCGTGGTTGTTCGCTACAGTGGCGAGTTCAGATTTCTACAGGAGTTGTCTTGAGTGTTTTGGAAATTTTGCAGAGGTGTTCCTGACTTGTTTATCTAGAATTTGAGCGGTGGAGATTTTATTTGGTGACCAAAATCTTAGTGAATTTTTGGTCGTTTGGAATCCTAATCTTTTTTTCCTAAATCGATCTTTTACGAAGTTTTTCAATGGAGGACAAGAAAGATTCAAGGAAAAAACTTGTAACTCTCAAGGGGGTCAACTATCTTCTATGGACTCGAACTCTCAAGACTTATCTACGTGGTCGTGGTTTATGTAATATGTGGTTACGCAGAAGTATTCTACTAAAGAAATCGAAGCCAAAGGTGATAAAGAACTCACTGCTTAAGAGGAAAAGTGGTTCGAAGAGAACATCAAAGCCCTCAACATCATTCATCAAACCCTAGATCCACGATTGCTTGAAGGATATTCCTATTGCAACACTGCAAAGGATCTATGAGATTCTCTACAAAAGGTGTTCGGTAATCTTTCAAATCTGAGCCGTGTGTATGAAGTTCAGAAAGCCATCAACGAGTTGGCATAGGAAGAAATGGATTTCTCTGAACACTTTGGGAGATTCAAATCACTTTGGACTGATTATGAGATGCACAGACCCGTGACCACATATCCATATGAGATTCTAGAGAGGAGAGAACAAGATAAAGTATCTAGTCTTCTTTTCACCTTAAACCCATCGTACAAGGACGTGATTCAGCATATCCTCACAACTTGATGACGTTTGTGCAAAGCTCTAGAAAGAGCATGGATCCTTAAGCCTATTCTCTAGCAAAAAAGAAAAAGGTAAAGATTTAGCATTAGCGAACAAGGTGAGTTACAAGCCATCTGAAGAGAGGAAGAGTCTTATGTGTGATCACTGCAAGAAGAAGGGTCACATCAGGGAGAAGTGTTGGATTCTTCATCCAAATCTCAAACCAAGCAAGTTCAAGGATTCCAAAGCTAACTACTCTCAAAAAGAAGAAGCGGCAAAGGGAACCAGTTCAAGCTACAAGGTTGAGGAAGCCAACACCTCCATAGTTTCCTTCCAGGATGAGTACGTAAAGAAGTTTAACCTCGATGCTCTCATCAAAGCCGTAAAAAGATATGGTAAGACGTCAGGTATCTCTTTAAATGCTGAAATTGCTCAGAATATTGTTAAACCAATTATTATAGATTCTGGAGCAAGTCATCATATGATTAGTAATGCAAATTTGATTAGCAATATAAAACCGGCTTTAAGAAATGTAATCATAGAAAACAATAGTAAAGTTCCAGTTAAAGGACTAGGTAATCTAAATATGTGTGGTAGGGAATCTCAAGCTTTATTCATGCCAAATTTTACCTCCAACCTAGTATATGTTAAATGAATTGCTACATATTTAAATTGTTTGTTTATTTTTAGTCCTAATGAAGTTTGGTTTCATGATATTAGTTTCGGAGTCGTGATTGGTAAGGGAGCAACCAAAAGAGACCTTTATGTCCTCAAAGAGTTGAACTCAAGCCTTGATTTATCTGAAAAATTTTCTACTGCTTTTCAATTTGTTATTTCTGATTTAACAATGTTTTATGGCTTGCTACACTTGGCCATCCGAATTCTAAAGCTTCAAGTTTGATGTTTCCACATGTTAAGTTTGATAAATCTTTTGAATGCGAAGCGTGTAT
>OVBE01011276.1:0-14280 GCA_900406425.1 Iberis pinnata
TACAGTGATCTGTTCTCTGCAGTGTTAGTTTAGGATTAAATTCTTAGCTTATCACAAAATCATAATCACATTTATCATATGGTTAGATTACCATTCAAAGTATAATCAAATACACATCCAATTAATATATAAAAATTTTCTATAAATGAAACATTATTATCATATTGCAAAAAACAGGTATAAAATGACACTTCATGTATAGTTGGGGTATGAACTGACACATTTTTCTACTAGTTAACAGTATGTTAAACGGTGTTAAATGGTATTAAACGTAATACAAATTTTAGCACTGTTAATATGATCAAAATAATATAAAAATAAGAGTTTAAGGTTTAGACACTGAACTAGAATTCATGTATAAAAAATTCTTATACAAATTGTTTGGATATGAATGACTATTTTCCCTACTATTATTAGAGTAGTTGTAAACCTCAGGCGGATCCAAATTCTGACCAATATATTCATTTATGACATCATTCATATATATATATATATTAAATCAAATTTGCTTCCTATTTCTTGTGATGTCAAGCACATCAAGATTGTACTAAACAACTGAAATAGGAAATTAAATTTAGATTAATTAATATATATTACTCCTTCTGTTTCAGATTAGTTGTCGTTCTCGAGAAAATTTTTCGTTTCAAAATATGCGTCGTTTTAGGTTTTCAATGCAGAAATTAAATGAATTTGACTTTTTTTAACTAATAAAATAATTGCATGAGTTTTTTTTATTGGTTGATTTAGAATATTTAATAGTGTTTTTATAGAAAATAAAGATTTTTTAATTTGTGTGTAAAAATTTAAAACGACATGGAGTAGTTTTTATTCGTTAGAGCTATGTCATATATAGTCAACGTCTATATTACCTAGCACAAGTACTTACAATGATCAACAATGACGTTCGCCAATTAAATGCTCTTGCTGCAATAAGAATTCTTATCAAATACTCTACATGAACGGTTATAATTAAATGTTTTTTGTGTTTAAAAAGAAAAACCTAATTCTATAGCTAGATACGTCTGCCTGCCACATAACAAACTATAATTCTAGACGTCAAAAAAAAAAAAAAAACTATAATTCTATATAAAAAATTCGCTGCCAGATAACATCGTATAGAGACGTACTTTAACGAATTTTTTTTTTTGTTGAAGGCGAATTATGATTTTTTTTTTTTGTTAAAGGTTTATACTACGAATTATTAGATTATAGCATGTGCATCTTTAGTTTAAAATCTTCTCTAGTTATTTACGAAAATCAAACATTTTCTTACAGGAATTGTTGATGTGACTAATTGTTACTATTGTTTCCACTCTTACTCCACATTTGAATCGTAGGTGCATGCAATGTATAGTTGCAATTTGAAAGTTTCAAAATTGAAACTGTTGAACCGTGTCTCCATCTGGTAAAAATAAAAGTAAAACATTTTCCCCCATTTTAAAGGAATAATTCTTTTAATTTAAACTAGATGGTATAGTTTTACTAAAGAGTATTTAATAACTTTAAGCTCTAATTTAAAGAGTCAATAGCAAAAGACAGTAAGTGAGAGTACATATGTTCATATAAAAGAAGAGACCGTTGTCGTCACGGCGGCGACTTGGTTTGTATCGTATGTGGTAGTAAAACCCACGTGCTCATACACCGACAAAACAAGTCAAAAAGATAGTAATTGATGATCTTTACTGTATTAACTTCCAATCGTTGAAGAACGTGACAAATCAAATGTGTTTACCTGGACAGCAACATTAGTTATAAATATCACCGAGAGCACTATATACAGTATTAGGTTTACTATCAAATATAATATACTAGTGGTTGTCCCGTACTTAGGTATATATTTCTTTTATAATAAAAACATTTTAAGTTAAAGCCCGTAATTTCTCCAAGTCTAAGACCATAGTATATTATATTATTTCGTCCCAAGTGCTATTCAAACTTGTAACTTCTAGATTTTGTCCAAGATCTTTTCCAAGTAAACTAACAACTTTTGATGGATTATGTATATTTTATTAATTTATTTGGATAAATTCGTATATTTATTCATATATATATATATTTTGTTGAGATTTGTCACTCATTAGTGTCGTTAATTGAATCCTTACCCCATTCCAATCACATCACCATTTTAATGTTAAAATTACATTATTTTAATATAGCTTTGACACTAAAGTAATAATCATATTCAACCACAACATTAAATAACTTTAAAACCTGATCATATTCTTGACTATTTTAAGAGTTTTAATTTCAACGCTATTTTTTTATAATATTTTTGGCTATTTTTAAGTAAAATTTGTAGTTATTAGATTTAAATATAGGTCAATACAACTCAGCCCAAAACAAATCAGAAACAATAGTTAAAATCTTAAACCCAATTTGGATTGAGTATCTCCTAAAACAAAATAGGTATGACCCCGTTTAAAAAAGAAGAAATTAAAAGCAGTTTAGAGAACTCAAGTTGCTTTTGCCACCGCCGCAGAGCTGCGATTTTGCCGGAGATGGATTCCGGCGATTTTGCGACAGCTCCGAAGTAACGTCGACATCTAGGTTTTGATGTCATTCACAGATGTTTTAATTTTCAGACGGAAGACAAAACTTGTCATGCGATTGTTGCTACAATGGCTTACGAGAAAGACTAGTTTTTTGTCAAGGCTTAGGGAAGACTCGAATCTCCTTCAAATTTGGTTTGATGATGACTTATGGATTTTGCGATTCTGGCCTATTTTAAGAGTTTTATTTTCTCTTTTTTTTTTACTGGCCGTAGAAAAAAACTACCACGGTAATTTTAACAAACTTTTCTGTTAAAGTCGTTATTATTTGTTTTTTTTCGCTTAAACCTTTATATAAGAGAGAAATAAGTACAATGGCCCAAAGGGAGGAAGAGGAAAGACAAAACCTCAGCTTACATTAAGCCCAAAAGAGAGAAATGGAATTAAAACAGAGAGGAGTCTCTCTCAGATGCAAACAGAGATTCAAGCCAAGAAGGGTGTGATGAAGCCACATATGAGTTCATCCTACCTTCCTTAACTACACTCTTAGCAATGAGTTGAGCTCCTCTTGAAGCTGAGGTTGAAACTTTCACAAAAGAAACCACCCGAATACGACTTGATAGGCACAAAATACTATCAGATAAGCAGAACAGAGCCGGCCACTCTTTGGGTGATTCGAGACTGTCCATGTAAGGAGATGAGGCTGAGCAGAAAATCACCTTATCACATTGGTGAGTGACCATGCTGTTGATGGCCCAAGTCATGCTGCTTTGGAAGACTTCTTGCAATGAAGACATATTAGTTAGGGAGTTCCTACTGTGAAGGAGGACAATGCCTCTGTTGTCTCTGAGGACCCATGACATCCCACCTATCTTCGTCTTGTTGTTCCAGGCACTGTCCACGTCACACTTAAGCCAACCCACAAGGGGTTTAGTCCATGTCTTCTGGGCTATTTTGGTGGATGATGAGATGATGTGGGGGGGGGGATCACTAGGCTGTTTTGCTTTGAACCAAAGCTCTGCCTCTTCATTAGCTTTCTTTGCCACCTGAATTGCTGAGAAATATTCCCCTTCAAAGATGAAGGAGTTCCTGTTCTTCCATATGAACCAGATTAACCATGGAGCCATTCTTCTTGTTTCTTCTGGCACTTGATCATTTTTGACAGTTTGCATAATATGGTAGAAGTTAGTGAAAATGGCTTCTGCACCAAAACCCCCTTCTGGATTAGGGAAACCAGAGATGGCCCACGTCTGTCTTGCTAAGGAGCATGTGAAGAGTACATGGCTTGCACTCTCTCCATTCAAACCACATACTTGACACTTTCCATCTGTTTTGAGTCCTCTTCTTCTGAGAGAGTTGTCTACAGATAATGCTCCATTTAAGACTCTCCACATAAAGTGTTTGATCTTAGAGCTTGTCTGTAGACTCCAAATTGCAAGCTTTAATTCATTAATTGATGGTTGCATACTCTCAGTTGTCAGTTGCTCCTTGAACTTAATTGTAGAAGCAAGTCAATTGCCTGATTTTACTGAGTATTGACCTGATTGATTCAGTGGCCAGATCCAGTAATCATTTCTTTTTGGAGCTGGTTCCTTAGCCAAAATATCCTCTGCATCTGCTGGATAGAAAAGGTCACGGATTAAAGGAGAGTTCCAGCCTTGTTGGTCCTCTCTAATCAAGTCTTTAACGTGTAGGTCAAGATTGATTATGCTGTTCTTGATCAAAGGAGCTCTTTTCTTGTCATAGGGGCCAATCCATTTCTCTGTCCAAACGAACATGGAGTGACCATTGCCTATTCTTTTTTCCAGTCCTTTATTTAGTAGCTCTCTACCAAAGCACACACTTCTCCAGAAGAAAGAGGGTCTAGCTCCTATTTTGGCTTTAAGAAAAGACCCTTTTTTATAATACCTGCTTCTCATGAACCTAGCTATCAGACTGTTGGGTTGAGTAATGATTCTCCACCCTTTCTTGGCTAATAAAACTTGATTAAAGCATCTTATGTCCCTGAATCCTAATCCTCCATGGTTTTGCGGGAGACAAAGCTTTTCCCATTATATCCAATGAATCTTACTTCTAGAAGCACCGGAGCTCCACCAGAAATTTGCCATTACAGAAGCCATAATTCTACACGTGCTCAGGGGAAGCTAAAAGCAAGACATAGCATACACTGATAGGGCAGAAGCAATGGATTTGATCAGTGTATGCTTGCCTCCTTGTGTTAGATATCTCATGTACCAACCATTCATCCGAGATTCAAGTTTAACTCTGAGAAAATCCAACATTTTGATTTTAGATCCACTAAAAACTTCTGGAAGCCCTAAATAAACTCCCATTCCACCTAAATTTTGTATTCCCATAGTGGCTTGTATTTCCAAAATGATATGTTCCTCCACTTTTGCTCCAAAAGTAATGGTTGATTTGTCCTTATTAACCATCTGTCCAGTGGCCTTTTCATAGGTTAGGAGGATCTGATTAATCACTAGAGCTTCTTCATTAGTGGCTTGACATATGAGTACACCGTCATCTGCAAATAACAGGTGAGTTATGGATGGTCCCACTTTGTTAAATCTAAAACCATGTATTTGACCAGCTATTCCTGCTTTCTTGAACAGATGGGAGAGAGCTTCAGTGCACATTACAAAGATGAATGGTGAAATGGGGTCTCCCTGTCTTATTCCACGATGAGGGCAGAAGTTATCATAAGGCATACCCTTCATAAGCACTGAGTATGAGACAGATTGTATGCAGAACATTAGTCTTGAAACCCATTGTGACTGGAATCCCATTGCTCTAAGGGTAGCTTCAATGAAAGACCACTCTAATCTGTCATATGCCTTGGAAATATCACTCTTGATGGCCATATGAGATGTGGACAGTGTAGGGTGGGTTCTGAGACCATGGAGGATTTCATGTGCTATTGCAATGTTATCTGATATAAGCCTCTGTCCTACAAATGTAGACTGATTTTCTGATATGATCCTTGGCAGCAGTTGTTTGATCCTTCCTAATTGAATTTTGGCTATGATTTTGTACATCACAGTGCATAAGCTTATTGGCCTCAAGTCTTGCATCTTAGTTGGGTGAGCAGTCTTGGGAATTAGGCATATTTGTGTGAAATTCCATTCCCTTGGGAACCAAGCTTCTTGAAAGAATCTTTGTACTTCAGCAGTGACTTCATTCCTTATGATCTCCCAATAAGTTTGATAGAAAGTTGCTGTTAAGCCATCATACCCTGGGCAACTATCTGTTTTTAGAGATCTCACTGCTTTGTAAATCTCTTCCTTGCCAACTGTTTCTTGTAGGATCTCATTCATCTGTTGAGTTATTCTTGGTCTAAAGTCTTGAAAAACTTCACTCAGATTATCCGGATTTGTGGATGTGAAGATGGATTTAAAGTAGTCACAAGCCACCTTCCCTTTTGCCACTTCCGTCTTGTTTACTCTTCCTTGATCATCCGTTAAGATATCCAATCTATTAGTTGATCTTCTTGTTTTGACTGAAGCATGGAAAAACCTGGTATTAGCATCTCCTTCTCTCAACCATTGCTCCCTACTCTTTTGTTTCCAGAATTTTTCTTCTTCTCTGTAGACTTGGGCAAGATCTTGTTTTAACTGCCTGAGCTTATGAATATCTGGATTGTTGAGAGAGACTTCTGCCTCTAAAGCAGTTTCAATCAATCTAGATTTGATCTTGGAATTCAGTTGATTTTCCTTCTTCCATCTACTGAGAGCTGTTCTAACATTGACTAGTCTATGAGAGATTGAAAGGTTTCTTTGGCTGTATGATGGTCCCTGCCAACTGTCCCTTATTACTTGGAGGATACCTGCATGATTGTTCATTCTTTTGTCAAATATAAACCTGCCTCTGTGGTTGTGATTATCAGCTTGTAAAGAGATTAGTACTGGCCTGTGATCCGAGCCCCTTTTATCCAGGAAGAACTGTTTAGCTGTTGGGAATTGTTTGTGCCATTCAGGGTTAGCAAAGCACCTATCTAATCTGCTGTGAATCCATAAGGAATATCTTTTGCCTGTCCAGGTGAATTCATTGCCTTGATATTCCAGTTCCACCATTCTGGTTGCATCTAGCATATTGTTGTAAGGGTGGAATAAAGCCAAAGATCTCAGAGGGCCTCCTTTTTTCTCTCCATTATGCCTTATCTCATTGAAGTCACCCATGAGACACACTGTGAGGCTCTGCGTCTGCAACTCTGGCGTTTGGTATCTAGTAGACGCTTTGATAGATGCTGACATGAGTTTTTCGTGAGGTCCCAGTTGTTGTTCCCCTTGGACTGCTTGTTTCGTTTGTGAGAAGTCATATACAATCCCCTTTCCTTTATCAAGGTTCCTTGAGACTCGTATGGGGGCTTCAAGACTGAGGACAGATTTTTGAGTGTGGGGATTCTGCTCTGCTTCTGCTACTTAGGCTTTTACACGAGCCTTTCTAATTTGTCTTTCCGGTCCCTCAGCTGCTAAGATGTATGTGCGCATATGATCCATAACTTCTGGGGCTATTTTCGGTTTACCAGACAAGGGGTCAATGTTCACCTGAGTTTCCTTCAAAACTCCAAACAGGGGATCTGATTCCTGTAAGAATTTGTAGATCGCATCCTTGTTGACTTGAATAGATGATGCATGGCTAGATGCTTCTTCTTCTGGTTGTGGCTGTAGCAGAGGACATTTCTCCCTTTCATGAGTTAGTCTCTGACAATGATAGCATCGCTTTTGTATCTTTTCATAGTAAAAAAAGATAATAACTTCTTCACCATATGGGATTTTAATTTTCCTAGCTCTTCTCAGAGGGTTTCTTGTATCAAATTTGATTTTGACTCTCACATAATCATGTTCATGTGATACCAGAGGATCAAAAGCAACTTCCATGACTTCACCTAGTATCCTCCCCAGTGCTTTTATAGCCTTTTCTCTGTAATGGTTCACTGGTATGTTCCTGATGCGAACCCATACCAAAATGAACCTAAGATAATCCTCAGGGGGATGCTCAACCCATCTATCCAGTACCATTGACCATGAGTTGTAAGTCCATATAGATGTTTCCAGTATCCTTTCCAGATCGAGCTCATGTTTAAAGATAAACTGAAACATATCTTTTGAGAGGGCAACTCCTCTAACTCTATCATAGAGTTGCCATTTGCGAGGCATGTCCTTGATTAAACTTGACATCTTTTGACAATCCGGGTTTAACAGCTTGCCAATCACACTTAGGTGGTTTCTCTCCATCGAGCTGTGTTCTGGGATGTCTTGTAAAATGAAAGCTTCCTCATCTATCGCATTCAAAGTCATTGATTGGAGGCCTGAGTGGATCGATTCCTCCATTATCATGCTTTAATAGAGATCAGGGATGGTTGTACCTACCTTCAAACCCTAGGATCTCAATAACTGCGATTCACCAACTTTACTGGAATGAAGAATAGAGATAAACTTGTGTAACTGTTCCCTAAGATCTGTTATTTTGGTCCACACAATGAGAATCTTGTACTGTTGAAAGACTCTAGACGAGAAAGAGATTACTAAGCCACCAAAGGGAGTCTGTTGTTGGTCTGTTAAAGTCGTTATTAAGATGGTAATTTTACCAACTCTGCAAAACATATATTTATTTTTCAAATTTTGAAATCCAAATAACGATTATTTTGCATCGATGGTTCTCACTATTCCATATAAAGTGTTGCAAGTGGTGAGGATAAAGCAAAGTGATTATGTAATTATGATGCTTAATCATCAAGGAGAATTTGGGTGGATGGTTAAACATGGCGACAAAAATTTGGGAGAAAAAGATATTTTAACAACAAAAACTAGTTTTTATATTTAAAGAAAAATATCTTCGATGATAAATTGAATTTACAACCATTTTCATTTATACTCCCACTACAAAAGCATTTTTTCTGTCAAAAACATTATACTTTAATGTTATACATGCGGGTTGTATATATATAACGTATATTAGATATTAATATTGTTTAAACAACCGCCGTGTACAAAATTATCATAAAATATATATTTTTTCATATAAAACTAGGCAGATATCTATCTATAGAATATAAAATTAAACAATTTTGGTATAGTTTTTAATTTTTAATTTCTTTAAATATACTATCAAATAATTTGTTTTAAAGATTGAAGATAAAAGAAAAATATGAAAATATGTATAATCATTTAGAATATGAAAATTAACATAATAAATTATAAAAGGTATAATAAATCTCTAGAGTATAATTACTTTGCAAAAAAATGCATTAGAATGTAATATACCATAACATATAATCACATATGTGTATACATATATATATTGATTATATAATATTATTAAAAATATGATGTAAAGCGGGTCATGATTGATATTTTTAAAACCATGATTTTTTACAGATCAAACATCACAATATTCTAATTTGTTTAAGCACAGGATGTATAAGCTTTTTATTTTTTAATTTAATATTAAATTTATTAATAAAAAGTAGACAATATTTAACTTATATAAAAGTAAAGTCCAATGTTGTAGAGATTGGACTTAATTTGTCCAATTTATAAGCTTTCAAAAAAAAAATATATATATATATATATATTTTTTTTTATCTTAGCACTAATTATATAAAATTTAATAAAAATATATATTAGCTATATAAAATCATTTCAAAATTTTGGTATGTGTTGATACCGGGTTTGTAATCTAATATGAAGTTCACTTGGATAAAAGTCTATCTAGACAAAATCATCTAGAAGATCTTGACAAGCTGAAAGGTAGAAGCTTTGAAACTCGACCCATTATGGTTAATTGATGTATTTCTAGTATAAATACAAATGTAATTACATTAATCAATAAATAAATCACTTTTCACAAGCTAAAGACCCACATATTAGAGTTTAATCTAATTGTTAAACCTTTATTTTGATGATCAAAGTAATGACAAATTTTCTCAAGATTTGTGGCATATTTGACCTCAATCTCTCACCGCGCCTGAACAATCTGGATAGCCCGAGACAAATGCAGCCGCTTCATCTCGATGTCATGCATCTCCTCAAGCCTCGTGTAAGGAGTGATGTCTCTGTATTTTTATGGATTTTAGAAGTAATTCAACATCATTTTAGAGTCTTTTAGTTAAGCATATGTTGCATTTATAGGTGTTATTGCAAGTTCGCATTTTTTAGGAAGTTTTGCATTAGCATTTGTATATACATGCATTTTGGAGATTTTTCAGGACTTTCATGAGCTTTTAGGATGATTGTTGCAAATTTGGAGAAGTAAAAGGAAATGCATGGAACGGAACCAGCTCAAGCGTAGAACAAGTCAGGAATTAACCCAACCATCGAGCCAGACATCCTTCGGCTCGATCACCATCGAGCCCGACAACCTTCGGATCGATCAACCATCGAGCTCACCTCATCCCGGCTCAATCATCTCCTAAGCCCGGCTCGATCTCCATATTACTCCGGCTCGATCACCACTAAGCCGGTTTGATCCTGGCCAAACCTCAAGCATCGAGACGCATCGATGGAACAAGTCACGCCTCGACCACAAATTCAACGCGCCTCGATCACCCTTCTCGGCCAAATCCCTCGGCTCGATCCCACGATCGAGCCTAGCTCACCAGCTCGATCACTTCCCTTTGGCCACCTTGACCTCAGCTTAAGCTCCAAGGCCACCTTGATCCCGTGATCAAGCCATTCCCTTGGCTCGATCACACACATTTCTCTCGGCTCGATCGCATGCACTCTTCAGCTTGGACCCAAGCATGCTCCGACCCGACCAACTCGAATCAAGATGAACCTGACCCAAGACCCGTTTTAATGATTATGTTTTGTCTTTTATGCGTTTTAGGGCTTTTCCTAAACATTATAAAAAGCCCTAAACGCCTCCATTTGAAACAATCTTTCTTTTGCCATTTTTAGGTTTTGTCTTAGGTTTATGTTTTCTCTCTTTTGTTCTTAGTGTTCTTCATTGAAACCCATATTTCTTTTAAGTTTATGCTAATCTTCTGTTTTCCTTTACTTTTTTGCATAGATTAGGATTGTGAACTATTTGGTGCATGTTGATTTAAGTTTAGAAGCTTTTAATCTTGTTTTTAGTTTGATAATTTTCCTCTATTTTTGTTTAATGTTCCATTGATGTTCTTATTTTTTGGGTTGATGTTCTTGACGTTTTAGATCTTCATCTTCTGCATCTTTGTTCATTTTTGTCTTCTTCTCTAGTTTTAGGGTTTTATAAAGTCTGTTCTTTGTTGTTGAGCTTAGATCTAAAATGTTTTCCTTAGTAGCTATGTCTTCATGTTTCTCTAATTTTGCATCCTTCATGCTTTGTGAGTAGTGACTTAGGTTCCTTGAGGATGGTATAGGGTAGTGTTGTTTCTTTGTTCCTCCTAGGTGTCTAAGCTTTATGGTTTAATAGATCCCTTTTGTTTCATTGCGCTTAATGCTCATTTTGATCTGACCCGTTGAGATCTGATCTTGGGCACTTCAGCACCCGAAAAGTGTTCAATGAAGTGCCTGATCTTGGTGATTTTAGAGATTCGCATCCCCTCCTAAGGAATTAGATGCTAGGATATGCATTTCACCCTAAGGAATTAAGTTTTTGGGAGGCTTATTGGCTTAGGTAGATTGGTTCGTAATGCCTATTAGGTATATTTCTGCTAACGAAAGTTAGGTCTGGATACTACCTAGTTTGATTTCATCTGTCAAGGAATTGGATTTGATTGCTTATGAATTTATTGTCTAGGGATTAGATCATTGTTGAGGTTATGTTAGACACTTAGGGAGTTTGAGGAGGAACACTACCCAATAACTCCATCCTTAGGGACCCTTTCTTTGATTGCATCTTTTACTCTTTTACTTCCTCTGTTTTTACTTAACTTGCCATTTATCCTTTTTACTTATGCTTGCTTCCCTTTTGTTTATGTTTTTAGCTCATGCATGTTTTGTTTCACTTAGGACTTGTTAGCAACCACCATTTTCATATTTAACTTGAATCATTAGTTCCAATTGCATCCTGATTGTTAGCATCACACCTGGTTAGATTGACACCTTATCTATGCTACAATGACATGATAACGTTGTGGATAAGGAATTTTCACAGAAAAATCTTGTTATCAGGGAGGCTTCAGGTCAGTAAGCTCAGAAGTCGCCTTATCCTTTGCGACTATAGCCTCATTCTTCAGAAGCTCGATCCTTTTAATGGCAAACTCTGCCATCTCATCCATCCGAAGCTTCAGACTCCCAACTCTGGTGTTTAGGTCGGCCGCAACTTCTTCTAGCTCTTTAATCCTCAACCGTTCAATAGCGACCTCCTATTTACCCTGATCAACGAGCTTCGAAAGACGAACTAGCTCGTCCTCGTTGTAGTTAAGCGTTCTTAGCTTATTTTTCATAGTAAGCAACAAGTTCGTATATCATTGCTAGGATTTGCATAGAAGGTACATTACGAATCAAGATATTTACCTTGAAAAATCATTCAATTTTAATATAATAATTACCTGGAAGGCTTGCTGAGACAACAATTGATAGATCTCTGGAGACATCAGCTTGTCGACTAGAGGAAGGATCAAACCATGGGCGCCTAGGTGATTAACTAAGCCGGAACAAGCAAGAGTATCTTGAGAAAATGTCACGTCCCGACTAACGAACCTATAGACCTAATCCTGTGGCGGGTACCGATGAGATGTAAGTTGGGCGTTCTCAGCAACAACATGATCATTTTCGCCGAGGAATCATCCTCTCCCATAGGATTTCTATCAGCTACCTCATCATTTTCGCCGAGGACACCCTCAACTTCTTATGAAAAGTTATGGAGTTCCCGTGGTCATCTCGACAAGCATTTTCTCCAGAGTCGGTTCCCTAGCAGGAACCGCAGTGGTGAGTGCAACAGGTGGTTTTTCCTAGTAGGGACATCATATTTTTTTTTCTTGATACCTAGCAGGAACTTCTTGTTGATTCGCAAGCTCCCCAGCAGAAGCCTCGAGAGTCAGGTCTCCCTCTAAAGTGTGTTCGGACGACGAGTCAACGTTAATTACTTCAGCAGATTTTTTATCCCACTGCGAGGTACGCCTTTTCTTCCTTTGCAAGAGAGGACAACTATCCTCGCTGCTTGCAGCAACCAAGATGGATTCATTTGGCTTCCTCTTAGAAGAAGAAGATTTCTCTGTTTGGCAGAGTAGGCAACTGGCATCTTTGGTCGTCCCATCCTTCTTCTTTTGTTTGGGAAAACGTTGAGTTCCCAACTAACTGAAAGAGGACAAAATTTGAGATGAATTATTCATAGATTGGACCAAATTACCTAAGAAATGAAGAAGATTCATGTCGGAAAACCTGTATTGATGCGAGGATTACAAGGCTGGATCCTATTGTAATTGAATTCCCTTATGTCTACCTCCCCTGCCAAGGGAAGCTTGTCAATATCTTCGAGGATTTTTTTGGGGAAAGCTCATGTATTAAAATGGAGATCTGCAAACGAAAAGAAGTTGATTAGTCTTTGCAAAGCATACTTGTACGACGACTATCCTAGGAAACATCTACCAAAATTTTCTTCCCATTTTATCTTAATGAATTACCCTACATCACCTACCGACTCAGACATAATCCCTAGGAAAAAGTACTTTCCCTTCAAATCATGAATCTTCGTATCGGATGCCAAGTTGATAAGCTTGAATCGTTTCTTGAAGTTTATGTAAATGAAACTTTTGTTGAGTTTGGTGACCTTCTGGGTGATTGGGTTGATCGACGACATGTTTTCCAAATATTTGACATTGATCTCAACACCGAATTCTTGCCTAGGTGTCAGAAGACTAACCATATGTCTTATCGAAGGTGCGGAGAGCTGTGATATTGCTATTTTTCGCCTCGCACGATAAAATTATAAGGAGTTTGGGAAAGGGAAGCCAGAGGTCGAACTTCCAAAATAAAGATCCATACAAACAAACGTAACCTTGTGGAAAGTCCCAAGGTTGTTGATGTGATTAGGGAATCATAATTGGAATTATGTTAAAGAATGAAAAATTGACGAACTAAATACCAAACTGTTTCCTGACTGCATTTCGTAGGTTTGAGACCGATAAAATCATCATCTGGACGGATCTAGTTACCATGACTAGTCATTTCCTATGGGATAACTTGTATGTCGTCAATCCCCATCTTGTCCAGCGAGGCAGAATCTTCGTTGGTGATGTCTAGCCGAGATGAAAACATCATTAGTGCGATCTACCGAGTTGAGGATGCACTTTGAAGAATAACTACCAATCCGCAAATAATTTAGAGAGAGAAAATGGAGAGAATGAAGAGTGATGGTACTTGCAGAGAAAATTCCCAAATGAAGATGAGTAGAAGAGAGATGCAGAAGTGTTATTTATACCTGGGAAAGAAGTGGTTACCGAAAAAAGGGAATCACTGCATCTGGGAACTCAGAACAAAGGTGACGATTAAGTGTTGCCTTAGTGAAACGATTCGATATAGGCTACAAAGTCATTAAATTCTCCTCAATCCAAGGAAACTTCACCTTTTTAAGCTATTCCGACGAACTCGATGATTTGACATAATGGGGGTGGACTAACTGTTGATACCAAATTTGTAACCCGACATGAAGATCACTTGGATCAAGGCCCATCTAGACGGAATCATCTTAAGTATCTTGAGAAGCTGGAAGATAAAAACTTTGAAGCTCGGCCCATTCGCAGGTCCCATTAATAAGAAATCATAATTAGAGTTAATTGATGTATTATTAGTATACATAAATATAGAATAACCTTAATTAAAAAATTGTAATTTGGATACGCAATATAAAATTATATATATATATA
>OVBE01011277.1:0-14279 GCA_900406425.1 Iberis pinnata
ATCCCGAATTTGAGCTCAGAGGTGGTGGGGAATCGTGAAGCATAGTAGAACTCGTAACTGCGTTGAAATCACACTATTTTAAAATAATTTTAACGCTAAAAAAACATCATTTTCAACCACAACATCAAATATCACACTAAAAATATTTTTTTAATTATTAAAATTAAAATTGTTCTTCATTGTTTAATAGTTTATTCAAATACATATTATTATATATATATATATATAATATAACTTTCAAATAAGAAAAATAAATAAGAATTACAAGATTTTTTGTCAAGAACTATATTTTAAAATATAATTCTATTACATTCAAAACATTGTATAGGAATAAATAAAAAATACAAAAAATTACATTATACTAATTCTCGGAACTAATATATTTAAACCATAAATTTTCAATTAACGCATCTCGAAATTCAAAATGGGTTTCTCGATCCTTAATTTTTTGTGTTGAGCTAAAAAAATTCGAAATCAAGCATCATCGTCACTTGTTATCTCGGTTCTTTTGGTTAGTAATTTTTTTTGCCAAATTGAGCCGAATATAATTTCCGTTCGGTTAGGTCTTTGGTGTTTTCGGTTCGAAAATCTTAAATGTAATCTTGTTTGGTTAGTTTTTGTTAACTTTTGGTTTAATTGATTAATTTTTTGCTTATTCGGTTAATTTTAGCAAATTTGGTACGGTTTTCAATTATTATAAAATAAAATTGTTTGGTTTGATCAGTTTGTTATTGCTGACTCGAACTAAACTAAAAAAGGAACTAAAATTAATAATCCATCGAACGGTTAATGATCACCGGTTCGGTTTATTCGATTCGGTTCATTCGATTCAGTTAAAACACTCACCAACGTCTATAAATACTTTAAAGTAAAAAAAAGCAGTTTGTTGTAGCTACCGTACCTGGTATTGTAGCTAATTATAGTGTTATACAAAAATAACGTTAACTATGCCGTGCGGTTGGAGATAATTGAAATTGCAATTTACAATTTTGAAGTCCATTAGGAGATGCTCTAAGGCATCAAACTACAGTCTAATTTAAGATACCCCATCTGATGTTTGACATGAGCCTTAAGAATAGAGTAATAATAAGATTCGGATTTGCTTTAGCTTTAACTTTATATCGAATCTATTTTACTAATATATTCTGATGTGTTTAGTTATATTTTTCTAAAATGAAGTTTTCAATTATTATAAATAGAAGAAATTATATATACCTTTGAAAGTAGTTTACAAAACGAGACAATAGATTATAACAAACACGCCTAATTTTTCCAAAAAATACAATTAAATGTTTTCTATCCAAAATAACATTAACTTAAAGTTAATTTTAAAGAATTTAGTTTTGTAGTTTGTATTCAATAATTAGAGTTTTAAACTTATATTTGGAGGGAGTTAGAGTTTAATTTTTAGAATTATTTATTTTTATTTAAAAAATTAAATGATTTCGAAATTTATGATATTTTTAGAATAACTAATTTTTCTTCCATAATTTTAGATAAAGGAAAGTAAGTAGTATTTTTCAACTACAATTAAAAAATAATATTTTGGAGAGATTAGATTTATTTTTTTTTTTTCCTAGAGAGATTAGATTTATTTATTGTAGCTTTCAACTAATATAATATTATAAGACATTCATATCACTTATGTTTATCAGTTATCACTTATTTAGAACATGACGATTGTATTGATTAACGCAATGAATGAAGGAAGCATTTTTTTATGAAAGTGGCTGAAAAAGTGGGTCCTAACCCAATGTCACCATTTAGCTATATTAACAATTGTTATGCGTTTTTAGAGAAATTTAATAGTATAAAATTCCAAGTGTATCATACTTGATTAAAATACGGAGAAAGCACACATGTAATAATATAGCACACAATTGGTATCACATAATAGGTGTGGTAAAAGACGTATAAACATTATTCTTATAATTTCAATGTTCTAAAATATTTATAGATTATTATGAATGTCAACCAAATAACTAATAAAATACTATGTTTTAAAATATAATTTTCAATATACTATTAACCAAAAGTATAGAAAAAGTCATTGAGAAGAGTCTAGTGGACTTTAAGTATATGAGTTTATTGTATATGATTATAGTTTTCCTAGGTATAAATACCTAAGAACTCTCACTTGTAAATGAGTCAATTGAATATGTCGTTTCATTAATCTCTTTACATGGTATCAGAGCCGAAAAAGGCTTGGGAAATTCTGTTTAGATAAAATCTCAAAATCATCAATGAGATATCGAAACCAAGGTGTTGTGTTTTCTTATTGCTCAAAGTATGGGCATGATATTCAATTTTGTTATAAACTGCAAGGCTATCCTAATTGGTGGCTGCAGAAATATGGAGAAAACACAAGGAACGAGGGTTTTCTCGATGAATCGACAAAAAATATGTGTTATAGCTTGACGTCGTTTCTGAAAAATCTGTAACTCGTGTGTGTCACAAAATTCGAGAGCAATGACATGATTGACGAAAGATCAGTGGGAAAGGATTGTGCGATCAGTTGGATCAGCATCAGACTCTATAAAATCAGTTGGTAAGATTACAGATGAATGGATTATTGATAGTGGAGCGTCGGATCATATGACAGGGACATTGAATGATATGTTTGACATATATCGAGTAACACCAAGTATGGTGGGGTTACCTAATGGAACCAAAATTATTTGTGATCGAAAAGGAAGTGTATCGTTGACAGAATCATTAACGTTGAAAGATGTTCTTTTTGTGGAGGAATTGAAATGCAATCTTATCTCAGTATCTCAAGTCATCGATGATAAGAATTGTGTAGCAGTATTTGCTAAGACATATTGTGTGTTGCAAGATCTTAATTTGCAGATTCCAATTGGAGTGGGAAACCAGAAAGAAGGACTGTATTTTCTGCAAGGTATTGAGAGACTTCGATATGTCAAGAAATTGGCACGTTTAGAATCTTTGGAGATATGGCATAAGAGAATGGGTCATGCCTCTGAAAAAGTGATAAGGAGATTTCCGGTGGTCGATCTGAAGAGTGCAGGTTTATCTTGTTGTGATATTTATTTTAGAGCAAAACAATGCCGTAGTGAGTTTCCATTGAGTAGTGATAAAACAAAGGAGTGTTTTGAGATGATTCACTGTGATTTGTGGGGACCATATCGAACACAGAGTTCATGTGGAGCTTATTATTTTCTCACTCTAGTAGATGATTTTTCAAGAGTTGTATGAGTTTTTCTTCTCGTTGATAAGAAGCAGGTGGAGAAAACTATGGTGGATTTCTTTGCTCTCGTATTGAGGCAATGTGACAAGCATGTGAAAGTTGTGCGTAGTGATAATGGAAGTGAATTTATGAAGATGAGGAGTTATTTTCAGGATGTATGAATTGTTCATCAGACTTCATGTGTAGGGACTCCTCAGCAAAACGGGAGAGTAGAAAGAAAACATTGTCATATATTGAATGTGGCACGAGCATTAATGTTTCAAGAACATCTACCAATAAGATTTTGGGGGTGAATGTGTATTGAGTGCTGCACAATTGATCAACATGACACCATGTGAGTTATACAAAGGAAAGAGTCCTTATAAAATCATCTTTGGAAAAGCTCTTATGTACAGTGAGCTGCAGATTTTTGGGTGTCTCGCTTATGCGCATAATCAGAAGCGCGATGGAGATAAATTTACGAGTCGAAGTAGGAAATGTGTTTTCTTGGGGTATCCTTATGCGAAGAAAGGATGGAAGTTATATGATTTGGACACACATGAGTTCTTCATATCTCGTGATGTCATTTTTGTTGAAGAACAATTTCCCTATTTAGAGGAAACAATTGTGCCTCAAGTGGACAAAGTTGATTTCGAAAAATTTTGGATTTTTGAGGAAAATGATATTGTAAATGAAGACGATGAGGTTTTAAAACAACAACCAGATAATTCTCAAGTTGTGAATCCAGGATATGTTTCTATGGAGTCTGATCCAGTGTCGTCTCAATCAAGGGGGAGTGATGCAGATGTGTCACACAATGTTGAAGATATGTCACACAGTGATGCAGAAGTTGAGTTGGTGGATTGGGTTGTCGAATCTGAACCAGTAATGGAAGAACGACTTGGAAGAGGACAAAGATAACATGTACCGTCTGTTCGACTACAAGATTATATCACATAAAACAGTCGTAGTCAATCCAAAAAAGTACACTCGTCTCATGTACCCGACACACCATCAGTTCCCTCTAAAATGGTCCAAGGTACAACGTCTCATCCTATTTCTTGTTATGTCTCTGATTGTGGTTTTTCACAGAAACATCAAGTGTTTCTTGCTGCTGTGTCTGCGGGAAAAGAACCAAGAAGTTATAAGGAGGCTGTTCTTGATGAGAGATGGAGAAAAGCATTGAAAAGTGAAGTAGATGCATTCGAATTGAATAAGACTTTGGTTTTGGAGAATCTTCCAAAAGGAAAAAAAGTTATAGGAAGCAAGTGGATCTTCAAAATCAAGTACAATGCCGATGGGACAGTTGAAAGATACAAAGCAAGATTTGTTTGTTTCGGAAATCATCAAGTGGGAGGGGAAGATTATGATGAGACATTTTCCCTAGTGGCTAAGATGTCGACTGTTTGGACTTTTCTTCAAGTGGCTGTAGCAAAGGATTGTGAAGTTCATGAAATGGATGTGAACAATGCGTTCATACATGGTGACTTAGAAGAAGAAGTGTATATGAAGCTTCCGACGGGTTTCAAGTCCGATGATCCTAACAAGGTATGTCGTTTGAAGAAATATCTTTACAGTTTAAAACATGCACCAAGATGTTGGTTTGCTAAACTAACGAATGCATTGAAGAAGTTTGGATTTCTACAATCCTATTCGGACTACTCGTTGTTCACATATATAAAAGGAGACAAGAATCTTCGGATATTGGTCTATGTGGTTGATTTGGTAGTGGCTGGAAATGATCTCTATATGCTTACAAAGTTCAAAACATACTTTAGTCAGTGTTTCAAGATGAAAGATTTGGGTAAATTCAAGTATTTTCTTGGTATTGAGATTGCAAGAGGAGAATAAGGCATGTATCTTACACATAGAAAATATGCACTTAATATCATTTCAGAAGCATGATTACTTGGGTGCAAACCAATGTCTACACCAATTGAACAGAACCATAAATTGCTTCCAGACAATAGTCCAACATATAAAGATCCAGCAAGATTTCGAAGAGTTGTTGGACGACTTGTGTATCTGACTATCACACGTCCAGAGCTGTGTTACACACTTCATGTTTTGTCACAGGTTATGCATGATCCCAGAGAAACTCATTGGGATGCAGCAGTGAGGGTGATACGTTGCTTAAAAGGATGTCCTGGCCAGGGAATAATGCTTCTAGCTAAGTGTGATTTGAAAGTTGGAGTCTTTTGTGACTCCGATTGTGCTTGTTGTCCAAGGATTAGAAGATCTCTGTCGGTTTATGTTGTGTTCTTGAGAAATTCTGATGTTACTTGGAAAACAAAGAAGCAAGATATTGTGTCTCATTCATCGGCAGAAGCCGAGTACAGAGCTATGGCAGCAGCATTATGTGAACTCAAATGGTTGAGAAGATTACTTGCAGATCTTGGAGTAAAAGAAACTTTATCGGAGGATTTTTCTAACAACAAATTGTGATGATTTTTGAACAATCACTACAAGAAATTGAACATATTGAGACATTTCGTTACAATAATAACTTTTCGTCACAATGAAAAATTTGTTACGAATTTGTGATGATTTTTGAACAATCACAATACGTGTGTCACAAATTTTTTTTTTTCGTAACGAAAACGTCACACAGTTTGTGAAGAATTATTTAGTACCTATTTTGTCTTAAATTGTTACAGTTCATATTATTAGCATATTTGTATCACATAGAGACTAAAATAATTATCTCATAATCGTCATTTCTTGTGACTAAAATAACGTTTGAAATATGTCACTTGTGGTGACAAAAGTATAGTATAAAAATAGTCACAATTAAAGACTAAGAGATCAATGGTTACCCGACACAATTACTAACAACAATGATAGCCTTAAAACGTCGTATTTTGTGACTATCATATAGTCTTAAAGTTTTTACTCATTATAACAAAAATAATCTCTCGTATCGTAAAAGTTCACATAATCACAAATAATATATCGAATCGTTACACTTTCTGAATATCATAGTCTTAAATCTATAATGAGAAAAAATAAAATCTTAGATAAAGATTACGGTTTCCAAAATATATAAAGTATATCACAAAGATTATCAAAATCTTGACTCAAAATTTCAGTTTGATTCGATTAGCTAAGATCGTTATGCTCCATAGCGTTCTTCTGCGAGAAGAAACAGCTAGAGCACAATCGACGGCTTCATAGATGGATTTTCCCCGCTTTTAAGCAGTTGAAGGTGTTTTGCAGCGGTTGAACTGAGACAGACCTGTTGCGAACCTGTTGTAGCCCTTGCATCAGTTTGAGGGAGTAGATCCGCTGTTGCTTCTCCCAGTACTAACATGTATCTCTGTTTCATGTATCGTTATTGAAGTAATCGAGTACTAACATGTATCTCTGTCCATCACATCATCGTTAGCTTGAACCATTCCTTCTAATTTTAACACATCAGAAGCAACTAAACAATTTAATAAGTTCAGTACATCACCTTGTTTTGTTGCCAACAATATGTGATGCGCTTCTAAATTTGTTACGTCATTTTCGCTTGATTCCCCCACAAAAGAGAACTGACCATCCAATGATTTACTTTCCCTAGAGCTGGTTTTGAACTTGAATCGCGATGATTTAAACCACTTACTTTTTTAGCCTCATTCGGAGTAAGTTGCTGTGTCGAAGGTATCCAACAAGATTTTCATTTATCAAAGCAAAGAATGTAGAGCCTACAACCTTAGAATGAAGATGTATCCTCTTACGATGAGGATGGAAAGTTTGTGAACAAGCTCTTCATTTAGGACATCTTTTCATCGCATCTCACTAAATTAATCAAAGTCTTTTTGCAAGTTGGTGAAGTCGTTGATCTTTGTGGTATTCTTCATATGTTCCACAGTGTTGGTCATCTCCTCAAAACTTTTGTCTTTTGCTATTTTAATCACACATTTAGTATCCATCCCATCACAACCATTATGAAGGTAATGACTAGTGATGTCGTTGTTCTTAACCTTTTGAATCACTTCTTCTGGTAATTGTATTCTCATGTTCGTGAGAAGATTCTCTAATGTCCACGCAATCTCATCCAAAATCTGATCATAATAATTTATAGTCTTGAATGGAGCATGCATCAACTTACAAGAAATCACCCTAAACGAATCCCACTCCTCCTTTTTCGCTCTTCAAATCTAGTTCAGAGAAGGAGTTCATAATTTCAAGTGAATTATCTCCATCCAAATTAATCTCCTTCATAATCTCATACAGCTCCAAATCCACAAAACTTGCAACAACCAAATGACCAACGTTTCGTTAGCTTTTGATCTTCTGAGAGCTTATTGATGGTGTCTTTCTATTCTTCAAAAAGTTTATGTTGATATTTGATCTCCATTGATAACCTGTAACCAATTAAACTCATTTTACTCCAATAACATTAACTGGAAAATTTTAACCAAAAATCTTGTTTTCTATTTTTGTTTATACCAATCGCACAGTTGTCTCTGAAACTTGAATGGTCTTTTTCTCTAGCTCCAATTCTAACTCCTTGTTCTGCTTGTGAAACAATGTCATCAAGCCCTTGAAATGTTCTCTTCTCTATCCTCGCTTTGCTTACCTTCAATATCTCTCGCCAATTCCATGTTTTGATCCCGTATAAACTCTGTTTCCTGTTTCAGATTGCTCACTTTTGTGACAATATCTTCATTTCGTAGCTCTGCTACTTGTAGCTATCTGAGCATTGCTGCATAATCGAAGCTCAGTGTTTCACTAACATTATTGAGGTTGATCTATGGTTCCTCTGAAGAATAATACTCTGAATCCGAAATGGAAAATGCATTAGTACCTAACTTTCCTTGTTGAAACAACAAATGACAATGCTCCTGGAGATCATAAACAACCCTCTTAACAAGCTCCTTCTTTGTAAGCCGCTATGTTCAAAGATGTCACTAGCTACGATAAAAAATGTATATGTTTAGTTTTCATATGAACAAAATGAGAAAGAAATGAGTATATACATAGAAGGATGTCAGTGGCTATGATTCCGAATTCGAGATAGTAAATTCATTTCCCCATGTATTTGTCAAAATAGAAGAGTATCTAAAACGTACAAAATTAATTCCCACATAAGAATGTGAGTCAAAATAGGATCTCAGAAAGAAAAAAAATTAACGAAGTTGAGATCCAAAGTAAGATTACAAAGAATATGCAAGATGTTAGGAGAAGATTGAACTAATATTAACAGAACAAATTGCATTAATCCACTAAACTTCGATTAAAATTGAAATCCCTAAATCATTAAACAAAAAATCCAATAATCAGAGTTCAAAAAGAAAAAAATGGGTTTTTACCTCAAACCCACATCCTCTTATCGCTGACTTGCCTCCATGCTTTCTTCAGAAAAGAATGAGGATTTTACAAGTTTCAACAAAATGAAATTAGTGAGAATTAAATGGGACAAAAAATCTCTGAATCAAAGGAAAAATAAGAAAATTTTGAAATCTCTATAGTGTGAAAGGATTGAAACAAATAAATAAAGTATGAGTATAATAGTTATATAGTGTAAACATCATTAATGGGAAAACTTTGATCGTCATCTTGGATCTAGTGGGTTTGGGGCGGATGTAGGAGAAAAAAAATAAAAATTAAAGGGAGGAGACTGATGAAAGTCCAATTCTTCACCTATACCTATTATGTAGATTGGAAAAACACAAAAAACTAAGCCAACAAACTATTATAATGTCTACTTACTAAACAAGTTGTCACTAATTAGTATCATGTTTAGTAAATGTAATGTCACAAATTGCAATTCACATAATTGTCATAGTTTTTTCTTTAATTGGCGACAATATTTCCGTAAAAAAAAAATCACAACTGTTACGACTAATTTGACATAACAATTACGTCTCCAGTTATGATAAATTTTAGTAACTACAATTTTTTCATAGTATTATGACTAAAAAATTACGAATTTGTGTCAAACATAAATTTGTCATAAAACCGTAAATAAAATATCACAGATTTTTGTCGAAAATTTTTTGTAACAAAATTTCGTCACAATAGCTCATTTTTTGGTAGTGATATATATAAGCTTAACTTTCCCTTCTTAAGTTAGATCCCTTAGGTAATGAAATCACACCTCTATGTGTTTGCTTCTTTCGTGATGAACAAGATTCTTTGATAGTTGTATGGTTGAATTGTTTTCACACTTATTGTGATACAACTTTCATGTGCTTCTCCAATTTCACCAAGAACTCTTGTCATCAAAATCCCTTAAGTTGCACATGAAACAGCAGCAATGTACTATGCCTCAGTAGTGGATAGAGAATTCGAGGTGATTTTCCTATCATCAAGGTCTCCTGCATATATAGTCACTGTCAGTGTATACCTCAAGGTTTCTTTCTCATCTGCACTTGTAAAAAATTCCCAGTCCTACACTTCCTTTCACATACCTCAGAATCCTATTCACCAAATGATAATGAGCCTCTGTTGAAGCTTCCATAAATCGGCTGGCAAGGCTAACAGCAAATGACAAGTCAGGCCGAGTTACAATGAAATACATTAAGCTTCCTATTATATGTTTGTACAATGAAATACATTAAGTTAGGCCGAGTTACAATGAAATACATTAAGCTTCCTCCTCCTCTCTTTGAAACCTTAAAACCAGGAGCTATTGGTGCATTAGTCCCTTTTCTTGACTCCATATCAAACATTTCCAGAATCCCCTTAGCAAACTTCCTTTGATATATATATATATATATATATATATATATATATTCCTTTGTCTCTTTGCATAATTTCTACACCCAAGAAGTATCTCATTCTTCCTAAATCAATCATGTCAAAGTTCTCCTTCATTGACTCCTTGATTCATAGTTTTCAATAAAAAGCAGATCATCAACATACAAACTCACTATGAGAATATGACCTTGTTTCTCTGTCTTGATAAACAAAGTGTGTTTAAGGATGCACTTCTTGAATCCTTCACTCAGAAAGTAGGTTTCAATCTTGCTGAACCATGCTCTAGGAGCCTGTTTCAAGCCATAAAGGGCTTTCTTCAGTTTGTATACTTTCCTTCATCTCCATGTACTTCAGAATCTGGTGGTTGATCAACATAAACAGTTTCATGCAATTCTCCATGTAAGAATGCACTCTTAACATCTAGCTGACAGATAGTCCAGTTTCAATGAGCTGCAGTAGTTGTTATCATACGAATTGTGTATCATCTAGCTACTGGAGCATATACTTTATTGTAGTCAATGCCAAACCTTTGTGTATATCCCTTAGCTACTAGCCAAGCTTTGAATTTTCTTAGCTTTCCTTCTTCATTGTATTTCGTTTTGAAAATCCATTTAACTCCAATGGTCTTGTTTCCTTTTGGTAATGTGGACAACTCCCAAGTCTGATTCTTCTCAATAGAATTGATTTATGTTCTCATAGCCACCCTCCATTCTACGTGTTTAATTGCTTCTTCAAAGCAGATGGGATCTTCTAGAGCAGTTGTGATTTGCAAGACAAAATCATCAATCAACCAATCTTTTGTGAATTGAGTTGCTATCTCTTCTTCTGTTATTACAACTCCACCCTCATAGTCTTACAAGTAACTTGGTATTCTTACTTATCTTGCTGGTCTCCCATGTGGTGTAATGATTTCTTTAGGAACAACTTCACCAACTGAACTTTAGCCTGAGCCTTGATCTTGTTCTTCTGCATCATTATGCTCAATTACATGTTCTGAGTCAGATGAATTACCATGATGATGTTCTGGTCCTCCATCATGTTCTGACCCTGCTCCTGCATCATATTCTGATTCTGCATCATTGTTATCACCATTATCTTGAAGATATTCTTCTTCTCCTAATAATTCATCATTTTCCCAGGTCAACACTCCTTCTTCTCTGTTTTCATCATTCATCCTTCCCCAATCCCACTTCTCTGTCTCTTCAAATACAATGTCTCTGCTTATGATTATCTTCTGAGAAATAGGATTGTACATTTTGTAGGCTTTAGATTCTTTGCTTACTCCCAAAAAGATTCATTTCATACTCTTATTATCAAGTTTGATCCTTCTTGCTTCAGGTATGAGAACATGTCCAATGCAGCCAAAAACGTGAAATGAGTTACATCTGGTTTCCTATCATTCGAAGCTTCCTCTAGTTTTTTTCCTTTTAAGGCATGATTGGGACTTCTTTTGAGTACATGAGTAATACACTTAACTCCTTTTGCCCATAGTTCTTTTGGTATCCCTTTCTCTGATAGTGTGCTTTTTACCAGGTTCATTATGGTTTGATTCCTTCGTTCTGCTACTCCATTCTATTGTGGGGTAAATGTTGTAGTTAATTGCCTTTTGTTACCATGCTCTTTACAGAAATTTTCAAACTCTTTAGAACAAAATTCCCCTCATCTATTTGTTCGTAGACAACACACAAAAAGACTTGATTCTTTCTCAACACTTGCTTTAAAAACTCTGAAGTTCTCAAAGACTTCACACTTCTCTGCAATGATGTAACTCCACATTCTCCTACTGCAGTCATCAATGAAAGTGAGTACATACCTCTTCTGACTCATTGATTTTGGATTAATTGGCCCACATATATCTGCATGAACTAGCTGAAGATTCTTTGTGGCTCTCAAATTGCTTCTTTTTGGAAATGATCCTCTCTTTTGCTTTCCAATGAGACAATTTTCACTCATCTTCTTATAAGCTTGTATCTGTGGAAGTCCCTTTCACCATGCTTTTGGAGCTAAGTTCTAACAGGCTCTGGTAGTTCAGATGTGCAAATCTGCAGTGCCATATGTCTGTCTCATTTGTTGTTTCCATCTAAAGACATATCTATTTATTAATTTCATGTCCAACAAGGACAAACATCCGATTATTACTCATATTTGTTTCAATTATTAAGCCTCTCTCAAGATGATATATCTTGCAAGTGTTGTTTTGGATCAGTACCGCAAGTCTCTTCTCTTGTAGTTGTCCTATACTTAAGAGATTGTTGTTCAATTCAGGTACATAATACACATCTTGAATCATATGTGTTACACCATTCACCTTCAGCTTTATGCTTCCCTTTCCTTCAACAATCATCCTTGTCCCATTGCCAAGCTTTACTGAGTGCTTGAAATAAGCATCAAACTGATTAAAACACTTCTTTGCACCAGTCATGTGATTGCTGAACCCATTATCAAGGAACCAGATATCTTCTCTTTTCTTCTCAGGTGACTCAATGTGAGCCATTAGTAACATCTCTTCATATTCATCAAACTCAACATAGTTTGCATGTTTCTCTCCACTAGGACATTCAAAATTGAAAATGTCCCAGCGTGTGGCACTTATAGCATTCCACCAATTCTTTATTGTAAGAACTTCTCCCACGCCCTATGCCTCGTCCTCTGTAACCACCTCTTCCTCTGTCCCTAGCTCCAGTTGGGTTGTTAGATTCATAAGTTACCTTTAGGACATGATCATTGCTATTACTAGACCCTTTGGAATGTTTGATAATGTTCTTCTCATGACATTGCAGAGAACTTTGCAGTGAATCCACAGAAAGACTGGTTATGTCTTTCGACTCCTCAATTGAGCATACCACATATGTGAACTTATCATACAAAGTTCTTAGTATCTTCTCTACAATCTTGCTATCTTACATATATTCACCCATATTCCTCATATATGTTGCCACACACACGACTCTAGAGAAGTATCCTTTGATGTCCTCTGTCTCCTTCATTTCCAAGATCTCAAATTCTCTCCTCAACATTTGCAATTGAGCCCTCTTCACACGTTCATTTCCCTGATATTTTATTTTCAGGGAATCCCATAATTTTGTTGTTGTATCCTTTTGAATTATCGTTTTCAAGATCGATTTGTCAATTTCTGAAACAAGTAGTTCTTTACCTTGAGATCAGTCAGCTTTTTGTCTGCAAGGTCATGTCTTTGTGCACCTGTAGAGACATCTCCTCTTCCTGGCTCAACGTAGCCTTCTTGTATCATGTGCCACCATTCTTTTGATCTCAAAAGATTCTCCATTAACATGCCCCAATTTTCAAAAGATCCATCGAATTTTGGTATTGCTAGCAAGCTCTGTCCTTCTCCAGCCATTACTCAATCTCTGTTTGTTGTGTTTACTTTGAGAGTTCTCACCGAATAGGCTCTGATACCATATGTTAGAATCAAAAGCTTTAGGTGCAAATGAATCGATGAGAACTAAAATGCTTGCTTTCTTTATTAAACCATTGCTCTTTTAAAGAGCTCAACACTAACTACCTCCTACATTATCGGAGGATTTTTCTAACAACAAAGAAATTTTGAAACGTGCACACTCCTTCTTAACATGAGCTTATTAGACTAAGTCACGTGACTAAGTCACTAAAACAACATAAAACGTAACATTTCTAGTGTGTTTCAACGTTTTTGTGGTTGTCCTTAGCTCAAATCATGCTTGGTTCTTCCCGTCAACCACTTATATATTTTCAGGGTTAATTCATTTTTGATCCTTGTCTCTATATATTTCAGAGAAAATTAGTCAGAGTAACCAAACATTTTGCGTTTATAACTTACTTGACCCTCGACGTCACTCCTTACTAGAATAACCCAACATTTTGGGTAGAAGGTCAAAAATACCAGACTTTTCAGAGAAACTACAATTTTGCCATTTTGAATTATTTTTTCAACCAAAAATCCTGAAACTTATTATTTCAACTTAAAATCCAAAAATAATTAAATCAACTTAAAATCCCTCAAATTCTTATTTCTTTTTCGTTCCTCGTCGTTGCCGATTTTTGAGTTTTCAACTGTCTTTGCCGTTTTCGCCGTCTTCATTCTCATCTCAGTCTTCCTCTTCGCCGTTACCTACTGTCCGAGTTTGTCTTCATCGTCTTCATTTGCGTCTCCATCTTCGCCGTCCTCATTTGCGTCTCCGTATTCGCCGTTCATTGTAAGGTTTTTAGATATTTCCCCGGCCGATTTTTTTTGTCTTCGACATATGTTTCCTCTTTTTTCGTCTTCGCTTTGACATCAGAGGTTTGTTGTTCTTCGCCGTTTTTTTTTGTTTCATTGCATTATTTTATTCTGTATTGCAGATTTATCGAATGGAGATTTATGTGCTACCGCAAATTTTTGTTTTCAATTTGATGCGATTTTGTCAAA
>OVBE01011279.1:0-14279 GCA_900406425.1 Iberis pinnata
TAGAAAATTAAATGAAAAATCCTTATGAAAGTGACAAAAAAACCACAACCATAATGTTTTGATTACCATATTCAACAAGTACAATTCAATATTTAAATATGAATCAAATACACAATTTAAAAGACACAACTATATAAAAGCACCCATAAATTATTTTGAATTGCATGATAGAATAGAAATATATATATATATATATATATATATATAGTTAAATGAAAAGACACTTTGAAAAGATACAACTATTCAAGTGTACATGTTTAGTTTATAATGGTGTAATTTAAATAAAAACAAAACCATATAAGAACTCATACATTTTCATTAGCACTTGTTACAAAAAAACTATTAAAAATTATTAAATATAAAAAGAAGTACTTACAAATGAAAGATTAGAGGAAAAATGAAATGACGTGCCTCTTCAAACACACATCTTTCATTAATATAACTAAATCACAACTTTATTTTTTTATGAAATGTACAAATGCAAAGACAAAGACAAGTACTTCCACTAATATTACTAAATCGCAACTTTTAATTTTTTAAAAATATATATTTACAAATGCAAAGACAAAGACAAGTAATTTTATTAAAATTATCAAAGTAAAAAGTTACAAATAAAAGGCAAAATGAAACAATGAAGAGGCATGAATAACAACACAACCTAAAAAAAACACATTTTCCTGTAATAAAATAAAATGTCAATTTTAAAAAAATGATCTTATTAAAATTAAAAAGTAAGAAGTTACACATAAAATAAAAAATGAAACAATGAAAAATCATGAATAACAACATAACCTCAACAAAAGACATTTCTTCCATTAATAAAATTAAATTTAAGTTTTATAAAAAATTGAAAAAATTGAAAGTCATACCTCTTTAATGGCACATTTTCCATTAAAGATATTTTTTTAAGAAAAATCCTGCTAAAATAAAAAAATAAGAAGTTACAAATGAAAGAAAAAATGAAACAATGAAAAAACATGAACAACTACCCAACCTCCACAAAAGATACATATTCCATTATTAAAATTGAATTTCAATTTTTACAAATACTAAAAAAAATTAAAATTCATACATCTTTAGTTGCACATCTTCCATTAAATAGAATGGTGTAAAATTTAAAAGTAAAGAAGTAACAAATGCAAGATAAAATGAAACAATGAAAAGACATGAATAACAACATAACGCTACGATCAGCGATTAAATTTTTAATCGTTGGTCGTATCGATTAATCGTTTCGATTAGTCGATGGACCAGCGACTGACAAACGAACACAATTTTAATCGTTGCCGCTAGAGACTGGCAAACGAACATGACAATTGTTATAAATATAAAAAGAAGTAGTTACAAATGAAAGACTAGAGGAAAAATGAAAAGAGAAAAAATGAAAAGACAAGTCTTTTCAAAGACACATCTTTCATTAATATTACTAAATCACAACATTAATTTTTTTATGAAATGTACAAATGTAAAGACAAAAACAAGTACTTTCACTAATATTACTAAATCGCAACTTTTAATTTTTTAAAAAACTATATTTACAAATGCAAACACAAAGACAAGTAATTTTATTAAAATTATCAAAGTACGAAGTTACAAATAAAAGTCAAAGTGAAACAATGAAGAGGCATGAATAACAACACAACCTCCGAAAAAACACATTTTCCTTTAATAAAATTAAAGGTCAATTTTTAAAAAATGATCTTATAGAAATTAAAAAGTAAAAAGTTACAAATGAAAGAAAAAATGAAACAATGAAAAAAACATGAATAACAACATAACCTCCACAAAATACACTTCTTCCATTAATAAAATTAAATTTCAATTTTTTTTTAAATTGAGACAATTGAAAGTCATACCTCTTTAATGGCACATCTTCCATTAAAGAGATTTTTTTAAAGAAAAATCTTACTAAAATTAAAAAAGTAAGAAGTTACAAATGAAAGACAAAATGAAACAATGAAAAGACATGAACAACAACACAACCTCCACCAAGAACACATATTTCATTAGTAAAACTGAATTTCAATTGTTAAAAATACTAAAAACATTAAAATTCATACCTCTTTAGTTGCACATCTTCCATTAAATAGGATGGTGTAAAATTTAAAAATAAAGAAGTTACAAATGCAAAATAAAATGAAACAATGAAAAGACATGAATAACAACATAGCTTCCAAAAAGACACATTTTTATTAATGAAATTAAAATAAATTTATCATTATGTATCTGTTTTGATATTTAAAAATGTGGATTTTAGTTGCAGACTTTGAGATAAAAATTTAACCGATATTGTAAATTGAAAACAAACCATGAATGTTTTGCAATAACTTCCTACATTCTTTCATTGATTCTGGTTCTCTTGCATACACTTATCTCCAATATATACTGTAATCGGATTTTTAAGTCGTGATTTCTTTAGAAGCCAGAATGGATTATCGTTGGAGCTTTATCTAATTTTAAAGTTTATAACCGTTTTTGTTCACATAGTGATGAATTCTCATGATAATGGAACATGAAGGAAAAAACAAGTTGGTGTTTAATAGTATTATTTTTTCTATTATGCATTAGAAAAATTGCGATTGTGTATTACGTAATAATGTATGCTTCTACTTTGTTTGGTTTCATCTTTGTAATAAAAAGCATGATAATGATTTCATTTTTTCTGTTTGTTAGTTACGTAATTGTTGTTACTTGCTCTCATAATCCCTCTTTATAATCACATTATTTTTTGGGTCAAATTTATAAATCACATTATATCGATCCTAGACTCTACTGGGGTATGATCACTATATAACTGCTTCTAGTAAATCTAGTTTCATGCGGCTATCCTAGAACTAATTTACAATAGACTCTATTGGTTTTATACTAAGCAATTCTAAATACCAACCGTTATTAAAAAATCTTACTTTCATCATTTAACTTTTATATTACCTTAACAAGTTTAATAATCTCACAAAGACAATTATATTTCAAAATATTATACATGTATTTGTTAATATATACAGTTTCGAAATTTTTTAACACTACTAATTATAATTTATTCACAATATTACTTTATACACCTATAACAAATATATGACAAAAAACCGCTATTTTTATTTTAAACTATTATGCCTATTAGTATTAAAAACATTTATTATTTTAATTAATAAAACACAAATCCAATGAATACTTACCTACTTAAATAAAAATAATTGTATAGGTAATATGTGCAAAATCAATATTTTATAAGAAATACAATGATTTCTAAAACTTCGATTTTAACAAACAATTTTTTTTTAAAGACTACTCATCTTAATTCAAAACACACATTCGTTACATCTTACATAACAAAATAAAATGAAAAAAGGAAAGCTAGAACATAAATTTACAAAAAAACAATAATTAACTTACTTTTTAAATAATATCTAAAATATAGTAGTGTTTTGCATAAAATCAAATTTATTTATTAGTTTGATAAAGAAAACTCAATTCCAATAAATACTTACCTACATAAAATAAAAACAATAGTATAGGTAATATGTGCAAAATCAATGTTTTGTGAAAATAGAATGTTTTCTAAAACATCGGTTTCGGTTTTAACCAATAAAACAATTGCATAATTTAATGGTTTCCTAATAATATTTTCTATAACTATGGTATTCTTACTTAAAATTTTAATAAAACAATGCTACAAAACAAGACATTATATGAAGAGATTTATTCTCAAAATTTAATGGTTTCCTAATAATGTTTTCTAAAACTATGGTATGCTTACTTAATTTTAATAACATAGTGCTACAAAAACAAGACATTATATGAAGAGATTTAAGTTTTTTTCTATAAATAAAAACATGAAATAAAAATAAAAATATAAATGTCTATACAAATATGATTAACAATCATCATTTTTAAAAAGAATTGTAGATATATATATATATATATATATATATATATATATATTATAACATCGTCATTCTTCAAAAACAATATTCTTCAAGAATGAAAAAAATCATAAAGAATACATGTAAGTTGAGATTGGTAATTATTATCGTTTAATTGGAGTGGAAAACAACAACATTTAGAAAAAGAACGTTTTGCCATAATTTCTTCATTAACAAATGAACAAACAAGTACAATAAAATCTTTATATATGAATGAAAAGACACAACTTAAAAAACAAAACCATTCAAAGGCACCTTTTTTTTGGTAAGTGCATGATATAATATATATATATATATATAATGATAGAATAAAAAATATATATAATTAAATGAAAAAGTCCTAAGAAAGTGACAACTATTCAAGTGCATTTATTTAGATTTTAAAGTAAAATTAAGGAAAAAAATCAGAGTCATAATGTCTTGATTACCAAATTCAATAACTATAATTAAATATTTAAATATGAATAAAGAACATCATTTAAAAGACACAACTATTCAAAGGCACCCATTAATTTTTTTGGAATTGTATAATAGAATAGAAATATATATAAAAAATTAAATGAAAAGACACTTTGAAAGGATACAACCATTCAAGTGCACATATATAGTTTTGAATGGTATAATTTAAATTAAAGAAAAAACCATATAGAAACTCATACATTTTCATTATTAATTGTTCCAAAAAATTATTAATCAGAAATATAACGAAAGAAACAATTTTTTAATGCAGCCTTCCATTAGTGAAAATTAAAAATCCACAAATGAGACTCTACAATAGATCATCTATGACCATCAATTTAAATGAAAGAGGTATACAAAATGAAAAGGTAAAAATAAAAAGACATATCTCAACATATAACATCTCTTCCATTATTTAAAAAAAAAATATTCTTATAAATATAAAAAATAAGTAGTTACAAATGAAAGACTAATGAAAAAATGAAAAGAGAAAAAATGAACATACATGCCTCTTCAAATGACATATCTTTCTTTAATATTATTAAATCGCAACTTTTAATATATTTTTTTCAACAAAAGTATAAAAGCAAAGACAAAAACAAGTACTTCCATTAATATTACTAAATCACAACTGTTTATTTTTTAAAAAAATATATGTACAAATGCAAAAACATAGACAAGTATGTTTTATTAAATTAACAAAATAAGAAGCTACAAATGAAAGACAAAATGAAACAATGAAGAGACATGAATAACAACACAACCTCCAAAAAGATACCTCTTCCATTAATAAAATTAAATGTCAATTTTTTTATAAAAGTCTTACTAAAATTTAAATGTAAGAAGTTACAAATGAAAGATAAAATGAAACAACGTAAAGACATGAATAACAACACGATCTCCAAAAAAGACACATCTTTTGTTAATAAAATTAAATTTCAAATTTTTAAAATACTAAAAACATTGAAAGTCATACCTCTTTAATTGCACCTCTTCTATTAAATATGTTTTTTTACAATTAAAATAAGAAATAACAAATGAAAGAAAAAATGAAACAATGAAAAAATATGAATAACATCATAACCTCTACAAAAGACACATCTTCCATTGGTAAAATTATAGATGTGTGACATGCAAAGCATTGTTGGATATTCATTTTAGTGTTTAAATATTGGATAACAGTTTCTAGTTAAAATAACAGAAAATATAAATTAATTGTGTCTCTCAATAATAGTTAGTGGATAGTTACTTGTTTCCTAAAAAAATTTAATTTACTAACCATCACAACTATTACTTTACAAAAGAAACTTTTGTTAGTGCTGTCAAAATAAAAAAGAAAGAAACTTTGGCTAAGTTTGATCCCTACTAATATTGCTCCATTTTACCAAGAATATTGAGAATCACTATTTAAGATGTTTAAGATATCTAAAAACCTTCCTTTTTCCATGTATAAAATATTACTTTTAATGTTTTTAAAATTTTTTGTTGCAAAATCAGTTATTGTTGTAACATTTACTCTTTTAATAATTTCAGTTCCTCAGCACGTCTTATCAATAATTTAGTGTCAACAAATATTCCTTCGAACTACCTCAAGGAATTATGATTAAAATCAGTTGGAAGTCTATTGTTGGCAAAAAAAAGGGATGAGCATAATTCTAAATAATGTTGATCTTTCCTCCTTCATAAAAAATATTCTCTTTGTAACAAAAAATATTAATTGTTTGAAGATTGTGTTGAAGACAATAACCTACAAGCATTATATATTCAAAGTTTGAAAACTATATTATGCATGGTGAATTACAAGAAGGTTGATTATACATAAGGAGTTCCTCATATATGGGAGATCAAAGAAGCATTATTTGAATGTTTTGATCTACATTGATAACGGAATTCCCGGGTGGAGGAATAAATTTGAAGATATTTTTTTGTTAGCTATTGATCTTCAACAAACAATAGTACGTTTTCTACAATTTGGTTATGGTTTATTTGATGAATCTTGGTAATATCCATTTCCAGGATGCAACTTTGATCACGAAATGTGGGTTTGTTCAACATATTTTTATTCAAGTACTCAGTTGTCGTTAAACATTTATGTTAATTTCAATTGTACTAACATTTATGTTAATTTCAATTGTTTAGTACTATTTTTAATACTTTCAAAATACTCTTTGCGTAATGCTTAAACATTTACAAATTTTATTTCTCGAGGAGCAGTTGTATACACTTTAATAGTCCTTATCTTCTTCAAATGACACACCTTCCATTAAATAGGATGGTTTAAAAGTAAAATGTAAAAAATTACAAATGAAAGATAATTAAAAGCAAAAAGAAAAGAAGTTACAAATGAAATATACAATGAAACAATGAACAGACATAAATAATTACATAGCCTCCATAAAAGACATCTCTTCCATTAATAAAATAAATTTCAATTATTTGAATTATTTAATGACACCTCTTCCATTTAAAGAAGTTACAAATGAAATATACAATGACACATGAAGATAACATAACTTTCATAAAAGACACATCTTCCATATATAAACCTAAATTTCAATTATTAAAATATTAAAAATTGAAACGAACATAATATAACTTTCATAAGAGACACATCTTCCATAAATAAAACTAAATTTTAATTATTAAAAAGTCAAGAAAATTGAAACAAACGTAATATAAGTTTCATATAAGACACCTCTTCCATAAATAAAACTAAATTTCAATTATTAAAAAATTAAAAAAATTGAAACTTATACCTCTTTAATGGCACATCTTCCATTAAAGAGGATGGTTAATGAAAAATGAAAAGACATGAACATAATATAACTTCCATAAAAAACACATTTCCTATAAATAAAACTAAATTTCGATTATTAAAATATTAAAAAATTGAATGAAAAGACATGAACATAATATAACTTCCATCAAAGACACATGTTCCATAAATAAAACTAAATTTTAATTATTAAAAAATAATAATAATTGAAACTCATACCTATTTAAAGGCACATATTTAAAAAATTACTTGTGTGGAAGTTATGTTATTATTCATGTCTTTTCATAATTTCATTTATACCTTTTCGTTTCTTATACCTTTTTCCTTAAAACTGATAGTCATAAATGATGTATTGTAGGATCTTAATAATGAGCCAAAATTTAGACTAATGAAAAAATACAAATACAAAACATACAAAAGTTAGTTTATTTAAATTAAGAAGTAAGTAGATACAAATAAAACAAAAAATAATGAGAATTGCTTTTTGTTCTATACACAAGAACATGAAATTCAACAAAATATAAACATCTCTAGAAAAAAAAACTAACCATATTCATTTTTTTAAAAATGTAAATATCTTATAATCATTAGACTTACAAATATACCTCAAAATGGAGATGGATAATTATTATCATTGAAGTAGAGAATAGAACAAAAAGATTTCATAAAGAACACTTAGTCAAAATTACTTAATTAACAAATGAACAGTAACTATAATTAACTATAAAACTGAAAAGTCACAACTATTCAAAGGCTTTCTTTCATTTTTTGATAATTGCATGATAGAATCAAAATATAGAAACAATTGCATAAAATAAAATAAAAAATATATATATATATATATATTCCTTTAATAATAATATAGAAACAATTTGATAAAACATATGAACAAAAAAATGAAAAGATATGAATAAAAACCAAAACCTCAACAACAAATACATATTCCTTTCATTAAATTAGATTTGTCATTTTTTTTTTACAACAAAAAGCAAAAAGAAAAAGAAAAAACTACAACTGAGAATTAGAAAACCACGTGGGAGCTACTGAACCAGTATAGGAATTAATAATATTTCTCTCTCGAGCACTTCTTGCAAGGTAATCAGCTTTATCATTCAATTGTCGTGGTCAATGGACGAGTTCGAAATTTGGGTAATCCCTCTGTAGACGATGTACTTCCGTTATCTCTGCTGCAAAAACAGGCCACTCCTTTGGTCTTTCCAGTAGATTAATTAGATCTGTTGAGTCCGTACGGAAAATATGACATTGAGTGGACATACTACGTACACATTTGAGTGCCCATAATAAGGCAAGTAATTCTGTATGTAACGGATTTAAACCTCGTCTTATGCCTGCGCAGCCCAGAAATAATGTTTCTCCTCTCTCAGACAAAATGGCCCAACCTAAACCGCTCAAAGTGTCGCCTGCTTTCCACGAACCATCAATAGTACAACAAGTTGTCATATCCAGAACGGTCTCTGTAGGAGTCATCGTCATTGACCGTGGTCGACGGTACTTCTTTGAAACCATGGCATGAGCAGAGAACCAATCCAAAGCTTCCTTTGAAGCGAGTTCTATGATATCCGGGGGTAACTATAGTGAGCTATTAAAACACATTGCATTGCGTGCTTTCCAGATATACCAGAGGATCCAAGGGAACATTTTGAAAACATTATTCGCAGTAGTTTCTACCTCCGTGTTGAAAAAGGAGGTAGTGCATATTCTGGAACATATTAGCGGTGAGAAAAGTCCCAGGTGGACTTGGTATAGTTGAGATTGCCCAGCTTTGAAGAGCAGGCGGGCAGGTAAATAATGCATGATTTATAGATTCATGCGCATCACCACATCGTGAGCAAGAATTATCAGTCCGCAACTTTTGTCTTGCCAATTGATGATTAATAGCAATCGCACCCGAGAGGACCTGCCAGAGAAAGTGTTTTAACTTTGGAGGGGCTGATATTTCCCAAACCCTGGCAAGAAGAGGTGTTATTGACGGCTGATCCGGCCAACCATGGGTTTGGTCGTTGTATGCAGCTAAGGCGGTCTCATATCCCGATTTAACAGAATATGTTCCATATTTTGTAAAATGCCAACAGTAGCTATCCGCTGTATCAAGCGAGGGTCGAAGTGCGAGAATATAGAAAATATCCTCCTTTAAGATGAGATCCTGGATTAATGGATTCCAACTAGATGAACCTAGCAACATTAACTCTGAAATGTCCGGGGGGACATCATTTCCTAAACACTTAGCTGGTCTTGGTATTTCGGAGGGCATCCAAGGATCTTGCCAAACCCGAGTATGGCGTCTTGATCCAATGGTACACCGTAGCCCCAATGCAATTAGATTCTTTGACTCGAAAATACTTCGTCAACCATGAGAAGGTATATTTGGTTTCGCTGCTTGTAGGATGTCCCCATTTTTAAAATAACGTGTTTTAAAAATACGGGCAATGAGAGAATCTGGGTTTGAAAAGAAACGCCACAATTGTTTAGTCAAGAGGCCTTGTTAAACAACTGAAGTGAACGAAAGCCAAGACCCCCCCCCCCCCCTTTTTTNTTGTGCCACACTATCCAATGAATCCCTTTAGATCTCCCTGAAGTATTCCACCAATAATCAGCAATGGCCCCCGTTAGTTTTTTGAGAAGCGACATAGGGAGCTGAAAACATGACACGACAATAGATTTTTCATTAATATAAAAATATAATATGAAAATCATACATTAAGAAAGGTAGTTACATATAAAAGACAAAATGAGAGTGTGAAAAGATATGAATCAAATCAAAATCTCCAAAAAAGATATCTCCAAATAAACTAAATTTCAATTTTATTAAAAATTTGTAGGATCTTGATAATGAACCAAAATTTGCACTAATGAAAATGTACAAATAAAAAAACATACAAAAGTCACAACTATTCAAAGGCAACCCTTCTTTTTTATAATTGCATGTTAGGAATTAAATATAGAAAAATATATAAACTAAAAAATATGTTCTTTTAATAATAATATAAAAACAATTTGATAAAATAAATGAACAAAAAAATTAAAAGACATGAATAAAATTTATAAAAGTTACAACTATTCAAAGGCCCTTTCCTTTTTTTTTATTGCATGATAGATTTAAAATATAGAAACAATTAGATAAAATAAAAAATATATGTTTAGAATTAAAATATAGAAAAAATGAAAAGAAATGAATAAAAACCAAAACCTCAACAAGATGAGAATGTAAAAAGACATGAATAAAACCAAAACCTACAAAAAAGTTTTAAATAAAAATAAAAAATGAAAAATCATACATTAAAAAGGTAGTTACAAATAAAAGACAAAATGAAAATATGAAAAGACATGAATAAAATCAAAACCTCCACAAAAGATATATCTTCCCTTAATAAAACTAAATTTTAATTTAATTAAAAAAATTGAAATTTATACCTCTTTAATCGCACATCTTCCATTAAAGACGAATGTTAATGAAAAAATGAAAAGACATGAACATAGTATAACTTCCATAAAAGACACATTTTCCATAAATAAAATTAATTTCAATTATTAAAATATTAAAAATTGAATGAAAACACATGAACATAATATAACTTCCATAAAAGACACATCTTCCATAACTAAAACTCAATTTCAATTATTAAAAAACTAAAAAATTTAAACTCGTACCTCTTAATGAAACCTATTAAAAAAATTACTTTTGGGAAAGTTATGTTACTATACATGTTTTTTTATAATTTCAGTTATATCTTTTCATTTCTTATACCTTTTTTAAAAAAATTGATAGTCATAAATGATCTACGGTAGGATCTTAATAAGGAGCCAAAATTTGCACTAATAAAAATGTACAAATCCAAAAAACATACAAAAGTAATTTTAGTAAAATTAAGAAGTAATGAGATAGAAATGAAACAAAAGTAATGAGAATTAATTTTTTGTTCTATACATAAAAAACTCAAAAAAATATAAACATCTATTGAAAAACAACTAACCATCATCATTTAAAAAAAAATGTAAATATCTTATAATCATCAGACTTAAAAAATACCTCTAAGTTGAGATGAGTAATTATTATCATTTAAGTACACAAGAGAACAAGAAAATTTCAAGAAAGAACGCTTAGCTAAAATTTCTTAATTAACAAATGAACAACAACTACAAGTAACTATTTATATATGAGTGAAAAGACAAAACTTAAAAGTCACAACTATTCAAATATAACTAAAGTATAGAAACAATTAGATAAAGTAAAAATATATGTTCCTTTAATAAAAATATAGAGAGAATTTAATAAAACCAATGAACAAAAAAATGAAAAGACATGAATAGTAACCAAAACCTCAAAGAAACACCTATTCCTTTCATTAAATTAAATTTTGATTTAATATAAAAATATAATTCCATGATAGAACTAAAGTATAGAAACAATTAGATAAAATAAAAATATATGTTCCTTTAATAAAGATATAGAAACAATTTGATGAAACAAATGAACAAAAAAATGAAAAGACATGAATAGTAACCAAAACCTCAACAACAAATACCTATTCCTTTAATTAAATTAAATTTCGATTTAATATAAAAATGAAAAATCATACATTCAAAAAAAGGTTGTTACAAATAAAAGACAAAATGAGAATGTGAAAAGACATAAATATTTAATGGATACGTATTGTAAAAAAGAAAAATATAGATTATGACATGGTTTGCTTCCTCTATGACAATAAGCAACTCAGCCCTACGAAAACTTCTCATTCGGTTATTTCACACGCTTTTGTATTTAATAGATTTTTTAAATCCATCATATCAGGAATTAATATTGTTTTGTATTTAACTTCATTTTCAGCTACTGATGGAAGATAGTGACGAGATTTATGTGGTATTCGAACAGTTTGCTGGTGGTTTGTATGTTTCTTGATTGTCTGGTTGAAGTTTTTTCGTTTCGGTTTTTAAAAATTCAAGTGGAATGTTGTTTGGATATTAAAAGTTGACTTGACTTGAACATGTAAGCTTTTATGTCTAAATTCACAATCATCGCCTGATTCTATAAATTCGTATATGAGTAATCTTCAGACTCCATCTCATCAACTTTTATAACCGAGTCAATATTTGTTTACTTCTTAAAGTATTCATGTATTGTAATAATAACTCAACCTCTACGTTATTCATAATCATAATTATTATTACTCACTCATAACACATACAGTATATTCAATTACTTAGTCGTAATCAAACATAACTCAGTCATAAATTCTTACCACGAAGATAACTCAGCCATAAAGAAGACATGACTTAGTCGTAAACATAAGTCAGTCGTAAAGTAAGCATAACTTAGTCGGAAAGTAAACATAACTCAGTCGTAAAGTAAGCATAACTCAGTCGTAAAGTAAACATAACTCAGTCGTAAAGTAAGCATAACTCAGCCGTAAAGTAAGCATAACTCAGCCGTAAAATAAGCATAACTCAGCCGTAAAATAAGCATAACTCAATCGTGACTCTTCAATTAATTTTAAAAATATTTGACATAACTAAAGAATTCTAATATTTATATCAGCTGTCAAAAGTAACTCAGCCTTATTAAAATTGTAACTCAGCAGTATGAAAATAATTATAATCCGTAAATCATTCGTTAACAGTAACTCCACCATATATAAACCAGAACTCATATATCATTAAACCAAAAATCAGTCGTATAACGAAAACATCCGTATCCATAAATCAATTTTCAGATTATGCCCACTCTTGTTACTTTACCGAGGTAAAAAAAAATTGAAGAGGCTGGAATACGAAGAATCGAGACTCTTTGATTTTTGTATTAAAAATATTTACTTTGAAGCGATAATTCTCATTATCTCTCTATTTATTTATATGTTAGCTTTGTTAATCTGTTCACAAATTCACAATCTCTCTTTTTTATTTTTCTCACAAACAGTACGCATGCAATATCTCTCTTTCAATTTTTATTTTTCTCACAAACAGTGGAAAGACTCTTTACGTTTCCTCTTAAAGATGGTATGAGAAAAATGATTCCTTTGATTACTGACCACCCGACAATATTCTTTGGTGCGGATGTGACTCATCCGAAACCTGGAAAAGGTGAGTCCTTCCATTGCTGCTGTATATGCACAATAGGATAATGAGATCGAGTCAGAGGATTTCTCAGATATTGCTTTATTGAATCATAACAAGATTGTGACATTATATTTCGACACGATACATGCTACCACAGGACAACTTGTTTGTGTTTAAACAATTTGATTGTTTAGAACACTGACAGTTGTCATGTAGTAAGCATGTAAGGTTTAAATTCTAATGTCACAATCTTGTTCTGATTCAGTAAAGAAGTATGTGAGTAATCTTCAAACTCAATCTCATTATCCTACTTCTAATAACTCAGCCTTCCATTGCTGTTGTATATGCGTATCTTCATAGACTATATTATTTCCATCCATGTAATTACAAAATTTGAATCCAAGTTTTTTAAAATTTTAGATTTAAAACCTAGTTACTCAGCTGTAAGTTGTGACTTTAGAATTTAAACTTACAAGTCCAAGTCAATTCAACTTGTAAGTTGTTTAGAACAATTACTAGTTGACCTGACTTGAACATGTAAGGTTTAAAATTAAATGTCACAATCTTGTTCTGATTCAATAAATCAGTCTCTCAGTAATCTTCAGAAAATCTCATCAAATTTTACAACTGAGTTACTATTTTCTTACTTCTTACAGTAGTCATGTGTTGTAATAATAACTCATCCTTTATATATTTCATAATCATAATTGTTATTACTCACTTGTAACACGAACATTAAAATCCATAACTCAACCATAATCAAACATAAATCAGTCATAAGTTCTTACCAAGAAGATAACTCAGCCGTAAAGTAAACATGAATCAGTCGTAAAGAAATCATAACTCAGTCGTAAAGTAGAAAACATAACTCAGACATACACAAAGGAAAACCCAGCCGTTAGTAAGATAACTCATCCATAACGTTCATTTTAAATTTCATAACTCAGACTTACATTAAAAATAACTTAGTCGTATTGTTTATTAGTTTTTAAGATGATGATAATAATAATAATAATAATAATAATAATAATAATAATAATAATAATAAT
>OVBE01011280.1:0-14278 GCA_900406425.1 Iberis pinnata
AATAAATATATATATATATATATATATATATATCATTATTTGTCTTTGTTAATCCCCTTATAATTCTTATGTTATTATTTTTGTTCCCATGCTGTTACATACATATTAGCATAAGTTTATAAACCTCAAAAAAATGTATCACTCTTTAGAATGAAGCAATGTTTTTAAAATCGACCCAAAAATCTAATATCCTGTATTTTACATGTTTTATAAAGTCATTTACCATCATTTTAGGGTCATTTAGATGTCAACATATGCATTCATAGGTTTTTCTTAGTAAGTTTGCATCTTTAGGTAGTTTTGCATTAGATTTACATGCATGTGCATTTTGGAGATATTTCAGGACTTTAGGGAGCTTTCGGAACATCATTGAAATTGTGGAGAATGAGAAGTAAAGGCCAACTCAACGTCATCTCAAGTCGGATCGATGAATGTTGTCGCGGCCTCGATAAGATGGTGTCACGGCCTCGATCACAACTTAAGTCGGGCTCGATCAAAGTTCATGCTGAGCTCGATCAAGTCTCTTTCGCGGCTCGATCAACGGGCTCGATGACAACCAAACCCACCTCGGCCAAAATCCATGGCTAGGCACACATCGCGCCAACTCGGCTCGATCACCTTGACCTCTGCCACTTCTCGCCTCGATCACATTATCCTTCCACCTCAACCTCCAGCTCGAGCCAGGCGCCTCGATCACCCGGCATCAACTCGATCTCGTCTAGGCTCACTCGACCAAGTTCCCTCGGCCTCCACCCTCGATCATGCGGCCTTGACCCCTCGATCACGTCTCCAGCCGAACATCTCTCAGCTCGATCCCAAACCGCCACACGCCTCGACCTGCTCCGGTTTCGCCTCGATCACGTGTCAACCTCTCAGCTCGATCAACATCTCACCGCATCCTCATCAAGCCACATCAACATCTTCTCCAAACTTCGTATCACTCGAAGTTGCCTCGACCAAGATAAACCCACCTCGAGCTGAACTTGCCTAGATCACGACTTGACCCAGCCTAATTCCTGTACAAACCAGACTTAAAGATCAAGATCAATCATTGGATTTTGTATTATTTTCTTTTAGTGATTTTAGGATTTTCTTAAGACTACTATGTAAGCCCTAAACACGCCTCCATTTGGGGGTAGCCTTTACATTTTGCTATTTTTAGCTTTGTCTTAGGTTTTTTTATAGGGTTTTCTCTCTATTTTTCTTTTTAATGTTCTTGATTATCAAACCCATTATATTTATGTTCTTCATTTTTTGCTTATGATTTATGCTTAGCTGATGGTTTAAGATTATTTGGTGCATGTTGATCTTCTTTCTAATGCCTTTAATCCTGTTTTTCTGAGTTGATCTTCATTTTTCAGAGTTTATGTTCATACTGTTTTTGATCACCATGGTTTTTCTGGATTTATGTTCTTACTGTTCTTGATCATCTCATCCTGATTTCTGATTTTCCAGCTTTTGATCTTCGTCTTCTGTTTTCCTTATTGTTGTTCTACTAGTTTTTGAGAGTTTGGTTTTTGATCATGATGTTTTTCTTATCATTTTCGTTTTCTGGTTTTTCTGATTTCATAGTCACCATGTGTAGTGAGTAGTTTCTCAGGTTTATAAGGATGTAGTAGATTAGTGTTGATTCCTTGTTCCTCCTAGGTGTCTAAACTTGTTTGTTTATAGATCATGTCTTTTTCACTGCTCTGTTCTTAATGCTCGAACCCATATGTCCCTATATGTTCTTTGGTATATTAAAAACTTTTGTTCCTCGGTATATTATCTTTCTATACATCTTTGAGTAACTTTGTTGGGATTTCTATTCTTTCTAATACTACGTAAACATATATGTACGTTTCTGTTGTAAAGTTGTCTCCGAAACTTTGGCATTCGAGAGCTGTCCGCAAGATCCCTAGTTCTATAAACCTAGTTGAGTCGTAACTCGTTTATGTTGTAAGGTTGTCTCCGAGACTTTGGCATTCGACTCCGCGCAATGAGCAGGATAATTTCTAGTCAGTTTATAAAAAAAAACAAATTAAAGAAAAACTAACAAAAAATTATATGGGCTAATAACTTCATTTTTAAGAGTGACTAGATGAGAATCCGGTACGCGCGGGATTGTTCTAATGATTAGTGTTGATTCTGAAGCATTGTGAGTTGGATTTGAAGTTGAAGACATCGTAATGAATCAAAAAACCTAGTTGAATTGATTTGAACTGAATTTGAGGAGAAATGTCAAAAGAATGAAGACTAAAAACGCGATAACGTTGAAAAATTCAAGAATCATAAACGAAAGAGAGATCAAAAGAGAATTTCAAAGAGTTTACTCGTTGCATATACAAGTCTTCTTCTGATTAACCTTAACAATTTTTACAATAGCTTGAATATGTGAACTGTTAATGAACCTAGCTACGAATAAGCTTAGAAATAAACAGATGAGATGGTGAAGATTAAAAAAAGTCCATGATAGATAGAGTGAGTTACGCAATTCTTACTTTAGGATATACATGAAGTCGTTCTTCCCTACAAACAGGAAAAAGTCAAAGTTACCAACACATGAAGGTTATTATTATTTTTTTTTTTTACCCAAGAAACCAAGATATATTGAAAAGGCAGAACCGACATACAATATAGATCCGGCATACCGGGAAAAACCAAAGAAAAAGAACAAACAAGACAAAGAAAGAAAAACCAAAGCTATCACACCCAGGTTACCGGCACGACGACGATCTAGAAACTTGCCAAAGGGTCAGTAAAGATCAATCTTACAACTACCAAAGTAATTTCAGAGACTAAACGAGCAACCTCTATCCAAGACCACCGAAGCTCAACCAGACATAAGCACGGGGAATAGCCACGGCCAACTAAAAACCTGGAGGTTATTATTAAAAATGATAATTTTAATGTTAATATGTGATTAATGATAATTTAAAATCTTTGTTTTTTATTTTGTAAACTATAAACTTTGAATTGACTTATTTTATTAAAGAGGCAAATAAGTTTTACACAACATCCTTATCTTTCACAGTAGCTTCAAGGTAAGACTCTTGAATCTTATCTTTCGAGAAGGTGAAAACTTGGTTCCATTCCGGATTCGATTTCTTCTCAAAATGATGTGTTGTTCCTTTGTAGTTTCCAAAACAGGCATGAGTGTTTGTTCAAATAGTTCAGAAACCTGTTGCTTAGAGCACCTCTCTGATCAAAAGAAGGCGAAATTAGCAATAACCAAAAAAAGTTCATTGTATGGACTCATCCAGCTATTAGTGAGTTCTGACCGCAAAAAAAGAAGAGCCAACTGCAGGGAATATATGAATATGGTCAGGGCCGGTCTTGAGATTTAAAAAATTTACAAAGACCGCAATCAACAACGAAAAAATAGGCCGAATTTGTATAATTTTTTTAAAAACGGGCTGTTTTCTTAACAAAAAATTTTTAACTAAAAAAAGGGCCGCAAGCTAATGCTTGCTCTGCTTGTGCTCAAGAACGGCTCTGAATATGGTTTTGTATGGATACACCAGAAATTATATCTAACAGAAAACAACAACAATCATCAGTAGGAGCAAAGCAACTAACATATCAATAAACAACTGAGAAGAAAGAAAACCTTTAAACAACACACCATCATTTTATCCAAACAATAAATTTCAGTTCGTTTTCACTATAATGCAACACAACAAACTTACATCAAATTGTGCATCTAAATCCGCCTGTCCTACAATTCTGCAAGTTCTTGCATTCTTTCCTGAGGAGTTGTCCTTCAAATATACTTAAACTTGTTAGAAAATCCATAAACGTTTTAAATTCTCTTCCAGTTACATCTTCTAGGCTCTGAGAAGATTAAAACTGAGTTAGAAAAAATGGCAAAGACGAAAAAGGCAAATTGACGACACCTAAAAGAACTGGACATACAAAAGATTTTGGTCTCACCTGTTTAATTAGATCTGTTATGTCTTTCCATTTACTCTTGACGCTTTAAGAGTTCCCCTTCAATAGGAAACACCTACACAGAAATTAAATTTTTTAAAAAAAACATACAATAAATATAAGCTCAGGTATTCAAACCTCTCTTAGGATTTTCATTTCTGATACTATCAAGCCCATCATAGCTTAATCTGAAGGAAACGATTAGTGCCCTCTCTAATTGATTGAGCAGAGTATTTTATACCTTCTCTTACAAACTGGACAAAGATATAGTAATACACACTTCAAATCTACTTAACTGGTTTACTGGTGAGAAAAAATGACATATGATTATTAAAAGAATAAGTCACGCAAGACAGTTCTGAGAACCAAGTAAGTAGCAAAAAAGTCATAGAAAAACCCTGACCTTATCTCTGATGAAATTTAAGACTTCCTCACGAATTTGTTCATCAGTAGTTGGAGTAACCCCATCATGTGTAAGTAATGCAGACGAAGATGATGTAGCCAAAGAGGGTAATAATTCGAGACATATGTGAAACATTAGAAAATTATAGTTATGACATGATAAAATCATATTATAATCTAAGATTATTTAGCACCACTTAAACGCACAGCAAGTAACTTATTTACTTGAACATATGCATGCTCAACCAATTATGAGATTGTTAAATCACATTTACCAATATAATTAAGGTAGTTTCATAGTTGTTAAGAAATTAGACCACCTTTTGGATCATTGCATCTAGTTCGACAAGTTCCTCTTTAGATCATGTTACCTCTAAGTCAAATGAGAAAGTGACAAAATAGGCATCTAAAGAAGTAGTAACCAAAATTTCAAAAGATACCAGTATTAAGAAGTTGCACAAGAACGTCAACAATCTTAGATATAATTTCTGGTGTATCCTTGCACAACAGTGGTAGCCTGCGGATGGCTTGTAACCGTACCTACAGATGAAAGGGCCATCACATCAGTTCCATTAACTGTTGCAGAATCTGAATGCCAAGCCTCAATGAAAGCTTCATCAGCTTGAGTACCAAACCAAACAGCCAACATAAGCTCTCCCTTGACTTTACCACCTTTCCTATCCTCAATAGGATACCATTGAAGAGCCGAAGGACTATCTGGAGAAACTCTCTTAAGAACCTCACTGAAATCAAACAATACTATACCAATCAAATCATCTTTTTCAACATCCTTATCTTTCATATTAGCTTCAAGAAAAGAAGCTTGAATCCTCTACTTCGAGAAGGCAAAAACTTGGTTTCATTCCAGATTCGATTTCTTCTCAAGATGCCGTGACGATCCTTTGTAGTTTCCAATCTTGACCTCATGATCACAGTCATATCCTTCACAGGCAAATCCATTGCCTTCACTACACGGACATAGAGATACTGCATTTGCTCAAGAAGGTCATAAGTACTTGTAAGCTTATCACCAGTTAATTTTCCACCAGCAAGATGCGGTCTTGTCTCCTTAAGGGAAATCTTCAAGAGGTGGTCTCGGCGTATTTGTAGATTTGAAATTGACACCAAACAAAGATCCTACACAGTTCTAGAAAAAACAATCGTTAAAGCATTTGCATTCAATAGCTTAAAAAGGTAACAAAAGTTTAAACTTATGAATTATGGGTTTGTAAATTTCAACACAGCTTCAAAACTATAGATTTGAGAGAAGTACACCATTAGAAGAAGATTTGTGAAGTATTGCAGAAGAGTTAAGAAATATAAAATGGATCCAACTCAAAAAGAATATTGAATATAGAATCGCATATTGAATAAAGATGGCACACCCATAATTCATAATTCATAAACAAACCTGGTTAGAAACTCTAAGGTATAATCTAACAGCAAAAAACTCGAATATTAGAAAAATATTGGTTCTAAGTCGTTCCAGGTATTTCAGACCTGAACCGAACCGACCGGGAACCGACAAAGATCAAACCGGAACCGAACGGAATATTAGAAAAATATTGATTGGATATTATAATTAAAGATCCGCAAAACCAAAACCGAACCGAAAATCCGAAAGCCTAGCACTACAAAAAAAAATAACTAGACAGTTGAAGATAATAATAATACCTCTACTCTTGGAGACACATATCGGTTTAGGACATATCCCAAAGTTACTCAAATAAGTATGGTTCTTGTACATTTTTTTTACTTTGTTTTTTTCAAGAACCTTCTAAAAAGAGGCGTTGGAGGTGGTAACAATATGAAGTGGAGTCAAAGGTATCTATATCTTCAATTATTTAGTATAACTAGGGAGTAGGGACCTAGCTCCCAAAAATGTTGTCATTTTTATATGTTTTCACTGAAAAATTATTAAAAAGGTTAAAGCTTAATGAGAACCAAAGGCTTGCTAAACCATATCCATTCATACAAATTAACCAAACCGGTTATGAAGAACACACGTTAGATTTATTAAGAAAAGCAATATCCACTTTCTTCATGTTTCCCAATCCACCTTCTCCATGCTTCTACCGTTATTTATTCTTGTATTTAAAGGACTTGTCTTTTATGTCTTTGAGTTTTAGGACCTATCAAAGCTCAAAGCCATTTGCAATTCCAATACATACGAAGATATATCTTAATATTGTGTAACAAACTACAGTGAAGGACAAACATTGTTGTGCACTTTTGCATTTTGGGACTTGAAATCTTCCAAGGAGCAACTAGGTCCAAACCTCTTAGGCCACGCCACATCTCCAGTAGCCTTGATCTTAGGGAACCACATTGGTGGTCCATCTTCCACCGAGTTGTGCGTAAGCCTTCTCAAATCAGAGCCATCCAAATTCACCGTGAAGATCTCGCTGCTCGGGACGTTGAAATGCGGATTACCAATAGGTTCAGACGAGATTGCGGCATATGTGGTAGTAAAGACGATTCTCTTATTGTCGGGACTAAACATCGGGTGCATAGATAACCCACCGGTCAAGTTTTGGACTAGCTTCCTTAAACCGGTTGCGTCAGGGTGAACCACATATAAATTCATCAACAACGTACCAGGAAATTCACGGTTCGATGCAAACACGATCCAGTTACCATCCGGAGACCAAGTGGCGATAGTATCGTTCCAATTTCCGTTGGTTAATCTGAACAAACCGCCACTTTCACCTTTCTCTGCGTTCATTATGTAAAGGTTTTTGGTACCAGACCGTGCAGAACGGAATACGATGTGTTTACCGTCAGGTGATGGCCATGGAAAGGCGTTGTTTTCACCGTTAGTGGTTAGTTTTTTAACGGTGGTTGATGGATTTGGTGCATCAACGTTAATTGCAAGAATATCGATTTGAGTTTTTCCTGGAACTAAGGCGGGACCTGAGCTTGTGTAGACGATTCCAGGTTGAATTGGATCCCATACTGTTCCGAAACCCATTTGTGGGAGCAATTGACGCAGATCCGAACCGTCTGGTTTCACCAAGTAAACGCCTGTTGTAGAGACGAACGCAAATCGGTCACGTTGCGGAGAGAGAAGGGAACGCACCGTCGAATCTGAACAGAGAGAAATCACTCGATGTTGTTTTGAGGTTCTGGAGGAGATTCCGAGGAGTATTTCTCCCGGTTGCGTCCCCTCTGCAGCTATGGTATCCGACTCGTGACGAGTCAGGGGAAAGAAACGGGTTGAAATGGTGACTTTTCGGTGATACTAAACGAGTCAACTCGACGAACTCGTTCTTCTTTAAGTCGAATAGCTCCACGTGGCGGATTTTCGTTTCAGGTCTCCTCGTCGCTACGGCAATGAAGTTGTTATTGTTTGGTGACGTGGCAGGTGTGAACGCGTGAAGACCCGGTGGTGTAACCCGTTGGATCGTCACTGATTTGGTGGAAATCGGTCCCGTCTTTGGTAGAACCGCTTTGTACACGCTAATCCAGCCGTCTTTGCTTTTCCGATGGAAATACAGTGTAGATTCATCGACCCATCTCGGCCAGCCGCCTTGCTCAACCACCTTGACTCGTTGAGTCCCATCTCGAGTCAGGAAAATGTAGATGTCGGTATCAATCTCTTTCGCTTCAAAGATCCAAGTCCAACCTTTCTCTCCGTACGAAGCCACGGCGGTCAAATACCCAGACGGAGAAACCGCCGGAGAAAAATCAGCGATTCCAGGCGGTGTCAACCGGTGAGTCGATTTAGTTCGCAACTCAGTGGAGTAGACAGCAGCCCAGCTAGCTAGAGGTTTACCCGGATTCTCGTGAGTCGACACGTAGACGAGATACTCATTTGCTAAAACCGGCGTATCTTTCATAGAATTTACATTTATGCCACTCTTGCCGGATAATAACGGAAGCTGAACCCTAGATCCAGAGTTATCTTCGTGAATGACGTCGTAGCGTAAGCTAGGCGTGCCGTCTCTCTCGGAAATGTAGATGAGATGGAGAAGAGACGCGTCTTGTGATTGGATCTGAGATTGATTGGGTAGAAGAGAGACTAGAGCTGGTGAAGGAGAAGCGAAATAGCCGTTGTAGTTAATTGATTTTCCTTGGGTCAGACGGTGCTCATCGGCGGGTGATGGTGGACGGTGGGTCGTGGGGAGAGTGAAGATGTCGAACTGGAAATTGGGACTCCCTAACGTCGTGAAAAAGATGGATGAGCCTTTCGATTCCTGATTCTGCTTCACTGAACCCGATGATAAACAGAGAAGAGAGAGGACGAGCATGAAGGAGAGAGACGAGCTGTTGACTTTCATAGTGGGTCTCTGTTTTGTTTTGTTTTGTTGGGATTTTATAGTTGAAAATGCTGACGTGGATGATACTGTTTACTTTTTATTGAACCTTGATTTTCACCATATGGGGAAGTTTCTATATTTTTGTTAGTCAATTATTCTCAAGAGTATTGATACATAAAGTAGAAATTCATGATAGAAACTTGGACATAATCCGAGAGTGATGATGTGGGACAGACAACTAAAATCTAGGGATATTGATGTCTGATAAAAACTGTAAAACTATTGATTACAATTCAATATTCAAACCAAAAATAATTAACAACGCTAAAAGAACTATAGATTACAATTCAATATGTCGATAATGGTAACAAGATTACTTGAGATATCAGATAGCAAACATATCAAATATGTTATAGATGGATATATTAAAATAATTTACGTTAAAATATATCTTCGCTTTATTAATAAATGATCAAGAGTATTTATATATAATCAAAAGGATATAAAGGCAAATCTAAATCAATACCAAATCTTAATCGAATAGATTTGTTGTTATTAATATATAGTCTAATACCCTTTCTTAAGTTGGAAGTGAGTGACCACTAACTCCCAACTTGAGAACCAACTTATCGTACGACGATATTGGAAGAGATTTAGTAAGAAGATCTGCAACTTGCTCCTTAGTTGAGATATGTGGCGTAGAAATCAAACCATCTTAAACGGCATCACGGACTTGATGGCAATCAGACTCAATATGTTTCGTGCGTTCATGAAACACATGATTAGCAGCGATGTGAATGGTAGCCTGACTATCACAGTGCAGCGGAATCAGTTGTGTACGAGAAAAACCGAAGGCGCGATGTAGAATGTGGAGCCATTTGAGCTCACGAAGAGTATAAGCCATAGCGTGATACTTAGCTTATGCAGAAGAACATGAAACCGTTAAAGCAGATAGAGAACGACTGATACGTGGAAAAGTAGCCCAATTCGAATCACAATAAGCAGTCAATTGTAAGTTGATGCGAGAACTTTTGCCTATCGAAAGATTATATCGGAAGATGAATCTTCCTCATCTAACTGTTGCCTATCTTTCAAACTCAAAAACTCAGCTTTGGTAATACAAAGATCGAGAAGTATTCAATTTGCTCCAATTGAGTATTACTATATATGATGATTCTTTTGGCAGGTACCTCCGACGAAGGAGCTAAGGAAGTTGATGAGAATTCAAGCTTTGCGTTGTAATGCAGTTTACTGCAAAGGAGGAGCTAAGCTCAACGTAATCCCTGTACTTGCTTCTCGATCTCAAGCCCTGAGGTATTTGTTGGTGAGGAGGGGAGTGGATTTATCAAAGATGGTGGTTTTCGTAGGAGAGAGTGGAGACACAAACTACGAAGGATTGCTTGGAGGAGTGCATAAAACAGTTATACTTAAAAGGCGTAGCGACAGCTAGTGACGCAGCTGCACGTGTGCTTCATGGTAACAGAAGCTACCCAATAGAGGATGTGACTCCGGTTAACAGTCCCAATATAGCTGAAGCTGACCAATGTGGCCGCCCTTGAGAAGCTCGACGTCAATCTTGTAACTCAGAAGTCAAAATGAAGCCTCAAACACTCTGAAGCAATCAGAGACTCCTTCTCTCGACAATAAGGCAGTGGGACAGAAGATACTGAAGCCCAGTAATGCAGACCAACCAAGAAACATTTCAAAGACTCTGAAGCAGTCAGAGACTCTAATTCTCGACAACAAAGCAAATGGGCCAGAAGATATTCAAGCCCAGTAATGCAGTCCAACAACCTAAAAGTCGAGAAACAGAGCAACAGTCTTCTTCTCTGTTACAACAAGACAACAGCTCAAAAGCAGAATTGTCGCTGCTGCCAAGCTGTTTCGCTCTCTATCTAAATAAGTCATAAAGCCTTCCCTTAAGTATGTATGATCATACTACCACTTTTCTCTATCTATAATTCGACGATATTAAATTGCTCTCAGCTTAATAGTCACTCAAGTGATCTTATATCTGTAACATAGTTCGTGAAGCAGCATCAATGGAACCAGTAAATATACTTGTAATGCAGCAACTAAAAAGAGAATAAATCCAGTAACTAGAGGTTACTCTCCATTAGAGTTTGCAGTAACATGTGAATCTTTTTCTCTGATTACAAAAAAAAGAGAGTATTTTTTGAGGATTGGAAAGGCGACATGAGAACAGCTTAGAATGTAGAAATAGAGATATCCAAGTGACTGATCTCTTCCTTGAATAGAAGAGTAACACTGATCGTACATTGCAACCTCGTAGGTGTGGTCATATGTGCTGCTGCAGATGATGCTCCTCATTGTTATAGACTAACTAACTGACTAAGTTAACAGATAATTAGGGACTTGTTGGTAAGCTAAACACTGCTTCTAAAATCTAAACTAATTTGATATCAGTCTCTCATTAGTTTCTTACTTAAATAAATGGCATTTGTTTAGTGGAACAATCTTAGGGTTTTAGTTAGTGAGATTGTTTCTGTGTTTTTTGTGGCTATTGAGATATATGTTGAAGGCTAAAAGCTTCATAAAAAAAAAAAGAGTTGCAGATGATGGTGATAGAACGGAAGTTTTTCAGGTTTTATAAAATTCAAGATTGGCTGAGAACTGAGAGTTTTGGAGTATAATTTGTGTCAGTTTGGTAATCATGTTCTTGTGAGATATAACGGTATCCACAGTCAAAAGAAGCTTCAGACTGTTGGAGAAAAGTTGGGTTCTCATGATGTCTTTGGTTCAGTGTAAGCTGTGATAGCTTGCTGTATGGTGATTACTTTTCTTAAGTCATAATTACTGAGGGTCACCCTCGAATAAATGAGTTTATGAGTTTGTTTATGGCTGTTGAAAGTCGGACAGAACTGAAGGATTCAGGTTTCAGAAAATATGCAAATGAGAGGTGTTTGTAAGGGCTTTAAGGGTTTGTTGGCGTCGGCATCGGAAATGGTCTGCTGGAACAAGGAGAATCTACTGGTAAATTCAGTTGTATCAGAAGATGATGCTGTAACAAGGAAATCTGAGTGTGGCTGCTAAGTTTGTTTTGTTCTGAGACAGTTTGTGCTGGAACAAGAAGTATATTGCTAAGACATAAGGTCTTACACAAGAAGCTCTTGTCTCAAGGTGGAGTTCTTAACTCGTTTTTGTTGCGGAGACAATGTAAATTGTCTAAGAAGCTGTTCAGATGGTGTTAATGTGTTGAAACACAAGGTTTCATGGGTCACATATCAATATATCATTTACGATTATTTAATGAGGCAGGACATCACAAGTTATTCCAAGAAAGAAAGATACAAGGTTAAAGGGCTATTGAGTGATGACTCTCGAGTATTTGTTTTCTCAGAGGTGTGGACAAAGATTCGTTGTGTCAAAAAGAAAGGGAGTTATGTAGATAGATCAGTTCTACATGAGATCCATGATGAGTTTGCTCTCATAGTTAATCCAGCAATGCGTGAAGGACATGGAATATAGAGAAAGAAGCAGGCTACAACAAGAATGATAAAATCATGGGAAGGGTAAGTAGTAGTGTCAAATGGGTGTACCCATGCCCAAATAGACATTTCTCTTTGTGGGCTATCATTTGGACAGTCCATATGAACATGGGCTAAAATTTGACCACACCCCATTTGACCATTTTTGTACAAACATATTAACAAGTTATTAAACAACTTTTTAAAAGTATTTATATAACAGTTTAATTTTCTAAACAATTATTTATGCTTTTAAACTTTTTAAATATTAAATATAAAATGTAAGATTATAAATTATAATTAATATATTAATAGAGAAAGATTAAAATTGTAATAATCTTGAGAAATTAATAAACTGAAACTTTAAAACTAGAGAAGATATGAAATATAATAACTAAATAAAAATCAAATTTTACTCCATAAATTGACATTTTTTCAATTGGAACTTCTTTGATTTCATATAATAAGAAGTAAACAAAGAGTGTCATTACTGTAACCCAACCAACAAAGAAGACGAAGATTCCAAACTTGAATGAACATAGAAAAGAAAGGAAAGCTTGAGCTATGATGAATGTCAACAACGTATCAAATTGTATTTGTATAATCCTAAGGTACAACCCCAAATTATCTAGGACATGATCGGTAAAACCTATATATAAACTATAAATCGTAATGTTAATTTTTAATTTCTTTTCTTTTAAAAAAGAAAAAAACTATATATCAAATACTACTTATGCCATAATTGATTGTGGTGTAGAAACCAATAACGTTTATTGTTCAGGTTGTGAATAACAACTTAGGCCACATGTAGAGGTCATTTATATAGACTATATCACCTATAATTTTATAATTGCCTAGAACATGTACATTCTATGTGTTTAAACTACCATATGGCATGTGGGAATCTAATATTAAAGCACAATTGTGGTTTCACACATAAATAACACCAACTAATTATTCGGTCCTAAAACAAAGTTTTAAAGTCATAAATATTCTAAGTCGTATGAAATCAATTAAAATAAAATATGTTCACAAATACTCTTCTAAATATATTTTTTTTAACTCTTAAGTGTATCTAATTTTAACATTTCTTTTCCGAAAATAGCCGATATTCGAGACGTCCATAACAGACATGAAAAGTTGAGATGGAAGTATATGTATGAAACTTTAGTTGACGACAACCAATACAGATGACATTAGAAAATAGTGGCCTAGATGCGATGTTTTTTTTTGTCATAAGCCATTCACAAAATAGTACTCTAATTACAAATATTTTTGTTATAACTCCAATACAATAGAGATTTATGGTTTCAAATTTTAGTTTACAAGCTTACGTATATATAACTACTCACAACTGTTTTTTTTATTTGATATGATCTTTAATTCAACGAAAGAATCGAATAATTTTATAGTTTAATCATGTATGTTTTAGAATTATTTAAATATATTTTTTAAAAATACCATATAGAGTTATGAAATACCTATGAGTATATAAATATTCAAAATAATTCTGCGCATAACGCAGGTTCTCATTTAGTAATATACTAATACTTAGTTATTAAAATAAATCAGTTTTGATTTCAATTTCATGTTGGTATTGTTTATATGTCCGATCCTAACTTTACATGACTCTCCGTTTGATTTAGTTATATATTTCTAAATCAAACCGTGAGAGTTTCAAACCTTCAACTTCATAATCTCCACTGATATTTAGAGTTAGATTTTAAATATGACTCTTGTTGTTTTTAGTTAATAGATGTTTTAGAATTTTTTTTAATTATATTTTAATATAAAAATATGATTTGTATATGTTTTCCCCCTTTTGTAATATAGTTAACTAAAATAACCCAAAAATGTATTTATCATGCTAAATGTTTTAAAATGTTGACGACATAGTTAATTCATTGATAAATGGTATAGCGCTAATTTTTGTTTATGAAATGAAAAGAGTTTTGAAGTGAATTTACGAAGGACTTTTTTTCTTATAGTTGTTATACGTTTCCCACATTTCTAATTGCATATAAATGTTATTTTGGACCCTCATTATATAAATCGCTGACCATATTTGAGTTACTGAAACTATAGTTTATTTGAAAATGTGAAGCGTGAAGAAAATAGGCATAGATTTATATGTAGTGACTGTTTTGCTTCTAAGGGCATCAACATTGGGGATCTCTTGAGCATGTATCTTAGCATTAATTAAGTAATATAATTGGGTTA
>OVBE01011281.1:0-14277 GCA_900406425.1 Iberis pinnata
ACTAATACAATCTCTTGACTAATCCACAAGAAAAAGAAACATTAAGTTCAAATCTATGTTCAACCACTAAACTAACTAACACAATGTCTTGGTTAGGCCTCATTTAGCATTCAAAGATTCATTCAGGCATTTTATCGAACACCTTTCGGGCGATAATTTTCCTATGATCTAGGTTAAATTGATCAGGTTAAACCTAGCATAAAGAACATCTATTGTATGAAGATAATAAGATTGAAACACCTAAACATCTATATTCATCATCAAATCACCCTAATCTACCCAACCCATTTGCTTAATAGAAACTACTCAGAAACCATGGAGAAAACACAGATTCTCATATTAGAATTATGTTTTCTCATGGTAGAAACCGAAATAGAAGAGATTAGATATGCAATTGAAATCTAAAAATCAAATTGATAAAAGAAGATAGAACCAAGGTTTACAGAGAAGTTTCTGAATAAAAACTAGAATGCCTTAGGTTTCTTTTTCACAAGCGTTTTAAACAAAGTCAGATTTTTCACTTTTTAAACCCAATATCGGCCGGTCCAATCGGTACGGCTGGCCGATATCGGTATCGGTCAGTCTCTACTCAGATAGCAGCCGGTACCAGTTGATCGATACACCTGTACCGGGCCAGGTGTACCGGTTGCTTCTGCCCGATATCGATTCCATGCATCTTGTATCGATATGCCTCCAGCCGGTACGCCTCAACCGGTACGGTTGTATCGGTTGGAGGGTACCAGTTCTATGCTTTCTGTCCGGTACCGGTCCCTGTTGACGGGTACATGTGACCGGTATGAGCTCTGGTTTGACTTCTTAAACTCCTTTTTGACTTCTTTTCTCCCGGTTTTGACTCGGTTAAGCTCCATCATTACTAGGTACCTGAAATATGCGAAAGAATGCAAAATGCAACCTAAACTATCCTAAATGCAAACGAAACAAATAGAAATAAGAATTAAATCGATGTCTAAAGTTGATAAAAACGCAATACATCATAGATCGGTTGATTCTATTATTCTTTTGTTGATTCATTTGCAAACCTATAAGCAAAACATTAGAGGATTAAATTTCTTTAAGATCTACATTTGCAATTTGTAATCTGTTGTGTTAATCACAACACAATCTGATATAGTGGATTGGAGAGGATAAATCTCTCCCCCAAAGATACCTTAAGTGGGAATTGGGTTAACAATTTCCTTGTTTAAGTTTCTTTTACAGCGTAATTTGAATAACAAGTAACCAAGAAAAACCTAGCAATCATCCTTTGTAATCTTTGTTTCCCTTCTTCGTCTTGTGGTTATGAGGAGATTTTTTGTTTTTGATAAAAAGCGTCTATTAATAAATTTATACATTACATCCATATTTAATCCATTTACAATTCTTAAGCCCAAACCCAAAACAAATACAACAAACCCTAACTAAACCAAATCTAGATTGAGCTTCTAAAATTAACAAAACATGTCTGAACCATTAATAAACCTAAAAACCTTAGATCAAGAGAAGAGAACTTTCTCTCAACCGCCGCTGTCAGCACTATACGGATGCCTCCAAGACACATGACCGTTACGGAGGTCTGACGACGACTTTTCGAAGAGGCGGTGACACAGGTTTGTCACCACCTTCCCACACAAAGCCGAAAAAAAAAAACAGAGAAGGAAGAATCCGGGTTGTGCTTGTACCGCAGCCGTCTTTGGGAAGAGCAGTAGATTTTCGGCGAGTGTAGGGAAAGATATGCCTCCGTTGGTCAAGGAAAAAAAAAGAAATCACCGACGGTGACTGCTCTCACAGGACCGGTGATAAATTCAGCGTTCCTGAAGGATAGAAATGGGTAAATCCGCCGTCGTTGGATTCATCGGTGGATTTAGGGGCCGCGGTGCATATGTTGATGCTCGAGTTTCCGGTGGTGGGCCTTCGTACTATTCCGTTGCCTTCTCAAGAATCTCGATCTGAGAAAATCATAAAAAGAAAAAAAAAGAAAAAAAGAAAGAGAACGATTTGAAGTGCGGTAGATGAATTTCAAAAAAAATAAAAATGAGATATTATCCCCACTAAAACAAATTAACTCAGATTTACTTACAATTAATTGCAAAGTGCGGTAGACAAAAAAAAAGAAAAAAAATTCAAAGTGCGGTGGATGAATGAGTTTATTTGTTTGACCTAAATAATTTTTCAAATGATTAAAAGTCAATGGTCAACCAAGCATGACTTAGATTTCAAATAATTAAAAAACTATTTGAAGAATCAGTGTTTTTTTTTTATAATAACTATTGTTTTAAATCATAGCTTTGCTCGATAATAATTGGATATAATATCCTTTAGAACGAGACATAATGATATTAGGATTGAACCATTCAATTTAAATGATGTGCACTTTTTTTTTGTCACCATATGATGTTTACTTATGTCAAAAACAAAAGAAAAATGCTGTGTACCACGTAAATCTAATAAAGCCGAATATATTCAATACTATAATTACAATCAAAACACCAAATCTATAAACCTAACATTATGAATTTCTTAGCTTATAACTACAACATTATTTGTATCTATAGTAAAACAATTGTAGCAACACAAACGTTGCTACAAAATTGCTACAAAAAAGTGAGAATATGTAGTCGTCGCTAATTACTGCCTGTACACAATTGTCACAAAATTAATACAAATTTTTTCATAGGTTTTTGTGGTCAAATTCAACAACCTTGACACAAATTATTTGTAACAATAAACTACGACAGAGTCACAAATTATTCGTAGAAAATTGCCTCAAAAACCATCAATAATTATGTAAGAATTTGCGACAGTGATACCACAAATAATTCGTAACAATAGGCTACAAAAAGTCACAAAATGACAGTGAGAAATTGCCTCAAGGAACGAAAATATATTGTGTGACATTTTCCAAAAAATAAATTACAAATACTTTGTAACATTAAGCTACTAAGGTGTCACAAAAATTTTTGTGAAAATTTGTCTCAAAAAGCAACTATATACAGTATAAAAAAAAGACAATTTTCACAAAAATTTTATGACAAAGAACTACTGAATTGTCACAATATATCTATAACAGTCTATGTAACATTTTGCGACATAGTTGTCACAAAATAATGTGTGACCGGTAGCAACATATTTGTCACAAATAATATTGTACCAAATTGCCTCTGCCTACTACAAACAACTCTCTAACAATATGTCACATATTTGGCACAGAATTTAGTAGCAACTTGCCTCGAATTCCATCAATTCAATGTGTAATAATATGCGACAAATTAGTAACAAAGTGTTCTATAACAATTTGATATAAATATTATTGTGGCATAACATAATTATATGTGACAGTTTTCTAGTTTAAATTAGTTTACAGAAACATAATTAAAAGTTTTGTTTGTAGTAAGACCCAAATTCTTAAAGCTTTTTCAGAGCTTCAATATACTAAAAGTTTAATATTTGTAAGTTTCTAAAGCATTAGATTTTATAAAAACATTTTAATTAAACATATATTATACAATTATTTTAAAAACACACATACCATAATTATAGGTTTCAATTACAGCAACCTCTAAACATTATGCATAATTAAAAAGTTTATTGCACTCCATATACATCTCATTGTCTCCATCGTTTTTTCATATCATTAAAACTAACATTCTTCTCAAGATCAAGAGAAAAAACACCTTAATTATATGCATACTCATCTTCATTCCCTTCTACATCTATGTCATTGTCTCATGGCTCGTGACCGGGCTCAACTGGAACGTCATTTGTAGGAGCAGCATCATATCTTTTTTTACCAACACTGCCATTGCGGGTTGAACTAGTAACCGAAGCTCTGGTTCCTGAGTTGGCTGACCGGTAGGAGGTCCACCATCCGACATGTACGCTTCATATAATCGACCAAAGTTGCTATTTGATCTCGCATGCACATCACTTGACGCTCCAAAGAAATCCGAGCTAAGGCACCAACTGAGCTTTTCCCTCGTTCTTGCATTTCAGATTGTCCTCCTAGTCCAAATATCCTCCCATTGTGAGCCTCAACAAATTAAAAATAGTCCAAAAAATACATTACATTCATTCCACTATTTCAAAATATAAGTAAAAATGTTGCATTGCATTCAATCCTCTCTTTCACAGAGGATATTTATAGTGTAAATAACAAAGTCTAAAAACATATGTCAAAGGTATAAAAACAACAATAACTGCAAAAGTCATAATAGGTGTAGTTATTATGATTGATACTAATCAATACTAATATGTATTATGACTGTTAACTATATACACTAATTTTTATCCAAAAAGAAAATCTTATCGTTTGGAGATAAACGTTTTATACTTCACACGAAGAAAGAAAGTTATGACATTGATCAAATGTTATATGCTTAACTTAATTGTTAAATTAAAGAACTAGTTATATCTTTTCTTTTACCAACTCCAGTTTATCCACGAATAACACACACATATTCAGTTAGCATTGGAAGTAAAGACTTAAAAGCATTACCTTGAAGTAGAGCTCATCCTCTTCAAGGCGAGTCAGATCCGTGTCAACTGAGCCTCTAGTTGTTGTGCTGTCTGATCTTGGAGCCAATGCATCAATCTGTCTTTGAATTTCTTCATCAATAGACTTTGCTTTCTCATCCACATAGCTTCCATCATCCTTCTGATGAGTCTCCCTAACTATGCAAAGCTGAAATGGCTCAATACCTTCTTTAATTCTCTACAAAATAAAAAAAACCAGCAATTAGCAAATTACTAATTAGTTAATTACATTTGAGTTTCAAATAAATACTCAAACTAAAACAAATAACAGTCCAACCGTTGTACTTAACTTACAATTATTTCTTGACGTTGCTCATATGATCGAGACCCTGAAGTGTGAGCGTGTGCCCCAAATCCGTCACGGGAAGAGAAACGTTTTTGGGAAGCTATCTTGCTCTTCCTCTTTGCTTCCTCTGTATTCTAATACTCCCACATTGCTTCCCAAATAGCTCCACTTATCCACTCTGGTTTCCCAGGAGAGGTCTTTGCCTTTGAAACTAATCCCTAAAGCGGCTACTAACCACAATATACCATAAGCGGTATACACGTCCACCATGAGTAGGTTCCCAGTAATATGATTGCTACAAAAGGGGAACTCATTTTTTATTAGCTTTCAAAAACCAGATATAAAATAGATATTAGATTAGAAAAGTATACTACTTACAATCCCCACCACTGCAAGAGAGTCTCTTTTGGTACAAAAGATATATTGAACCATGGTCCATCAAAGTGTCTTCTGATTGAAGCAACAATTGTGTGCCGAGGAGCATTATCAAGACCAAACCTTGGACATAAAACCAAATCAGAAACACAGTTGCTTGTTAACATCAACATACAACTAATTACACACATCAATTAACTAATCTATAATTGCTTAACAATACCATTCTATATACCACACAAAATCATTTATATATAATATTAACGTTCATGAAAAAATAATATAATATTAACGTTACGTTCAATACCATACATAAAATATTTTCTACATACAGTCTGTCAAAACAACACATAGTAGAAATAATCATACAATAATTAAATCTAAACAACCATACAATAATAACCTATACAAAGACACCATGTAATCAGCAATGACATCATATATATCACAAATTTATCTATACCCTAAAGATCATGCCAAAAATACAAGTTATAAAAAGATAATAGTATAAGTGACTCATTATCAATGGCATCATAACACAACATCAACACAACAAATCACCTACTTATGCATATCTACACAACACACATATATATATATATATATAACAAAACATACCATAAAGCTCTGTTCTGTCTGTCTGGATGTAATCATGACATCAATCTCCTGGATTCTTGTGCTAAGAGAGTCGTTATGGACATTAGGCCATCATTAGCTCATGCTCTGCAACCACCAATAAGTGGAGTTCTTGCTTTGCCATGGTTACCACGACCTATGCAGCGTCCACCGCCATCTCCACCCCCACCTCCTCCACCACCACCGCGACCTCTAGCTCCAGCTCCACCGCAACTTTGCCACTACTGCTACGTCTATTGCCACCGCGGCTATCGCCACCTACATTAGAGTTCATCTTGCATGCAAAAAGAAAGTTTTTTAAAGAAACTTAAGATAACAAAATTAATGGTTCAGCTTGCATGCACGATGCACAAAACAAAAACTTAAATATTTTTTAAAATACTTTAAAACTTCAAGTAAACTAAAAATCTACATAGAATGTCCACTTATAAACTGATAAAAATTTAGAGTTTTGCAAAGAAAAAAATAAAGGGTTTCCACAACCTTGTTTACCTTGCTGTTTAAGAGAGTGTACGCCGAGAAAACTTCATAGAGAGAGACTGAAGAAGAAACAGACACCAAGTAGTATTTTGAGCGAGAGTGAAGAATCGGATGTTACGCAAAATATTATTTGCATATGGAGACACAAAGTTCGAAGAATATGGATATCGTGATTGTTGCATGGAAAAAGAAGAGAAAGGGATATATGTTTCCGGTGATAAAGAGCATAAATATTTGTTTTCTGGTGAGAGAGAGAAATGATCTAGAAGAAAAAAGAAGTTAAGGTGACATCAATATAGCTATACCTAGAAGAAAGAGTGCAAGATAAATCAACCATATTTTGGTCATTTCCAATGCAAAATCTTTGACGTTTCGAGGTAAAAATCTTTGGTTAAGTGTGATAATTAATTTTAAGACCGAACAGATATATCACATCGCCGAATCATCATTACACTTTTAGAAAATATTGACCTTTTAGATTTATTGTGGACCGATACGTTATATCGTAGAGTGGTTCTCGACAGTCGAGATGAACTTAAAGTTATTTTTATTATTTACTACGTTCGATACTCAATGTTTTGGGCCATAGATATGTTTGCGCTTCGTAAGGTTTTTTTACTTTGCCCACTAACTTTAATAAAATTAAAATCAAACCATCGACTTTCTCACTAATAATACCCAAATCAGAAAATTAGGGTTCTTACTTCATACTTCTTCTTCTTCGATCTACCTAAACCATCGACTTTCTCATTGATAATACCCAAATCAGAAAATTAGGGTTCATATATTATCTCTAGATTTACAAAATTATTAGATTTTAAAATTTTATCTCCATTAGTGTTGGGTATATAATAGACATGACGAAAACTAAATCGAAATTATATTTCGGATATAATAGGTATTATCAAAACTAAATTGCAGTCTTTCAGACATGGCCAAAGTTAAACCGTAACCGTTTTGTTTTGGTTAAAATGTAGTCGTAAAACTAATTAAAGCATAACTGTTACAAAATATTAGTTATAGTTAAATCGTAAAATAACAATCATAACTATAAATGAAAATAATTACTATAATTTGTAAAATTATATATATAATCAATATCAACCAAATTTTTTTTTTTTAAATATAGTTGTTAGTTAAACTATCATCATGAATTGTGGCACAATTATTTATTATTTTCATAAAAATATGATTAGTATTTAGATATTGTTTATTTGTTAGAATAATAATGTTTAAAAGACTACAAATGATCGGAACACTACTATAATATAAATTTGTGAATTGGTTATTATCATTTTAAAACAATGCATTAGTTACTAATTAATTAACGATATAATCATATGTTTTTTGCTATGTGAGAATGTGACATGTGTATATATCTTAAAAATTAATAATCTGCATAATAAAATATATATATATATATATAAAGAATATAACAATATGAAGTTAGTCAAATATATGTAGTACAACAATTGTATATATTATTATTCAATTAATACAACATCATTAATACATTATTATTAATTATTAATTATCTTCTGAATCTTCTGACTTTTTTGAACTTTTTGAAATTTTTGGTTCCGACATCTCCAAATCCGTGTCATAGTTCTTTGAATCTTCGTCTATAGGATCTTCGGGAATGTCTTCAAGTTTCCCTCTTGGTAAAACACGTGAGCTGACGTTTAATGCATTAGCAAAAAATTCAATTTCACGTCTTCTTCATGCATTGTTTCTCGTTGTGAAACGCCTTCTTCGAGTATTCCTCTCGGGTAGACCTTACACACTACCAACCACTCATCTACCCGTCGTTTCAATCGTGGATAAAACAAATAACAAACTTGATCCGCTTGTGTTGTCAATACGAATGGATCTTACTTCTCATACACACCTGAAAAACGTACTTCGACAACACCTAGTTTACACGTTCTAGTACCATATCCAAAACTCGTATCAAACCAATCACATCGAAACAATACCACTTTCAGTCCAACAGCTCCATGATATTGAATCTGAATTACCTCTTGAAGTTTTCCATAGTAAGTTTGTTCGTTTTCAGAGTTTTCACGCACACAAACACCGTATTTAGATGTCGTTTTATTTTGTACATGGCAAAGTGTATGAAAATATATCCACGTGAGAAATATGCATTCCAACATGTGCATTGTCTTATTGGCCCTCTCACAAGCTCTTGTAATCATAATGGATACATAAAATTTGAGTTATCACTTCGAACCTGCATGTGCACGATATTGGGTAAGTCAAAACGTGTTGTTTTATATGTTTAATAATAATAAGTTGCAATAACCATTATAAAATAGAGAATGCATTGCACATAAAATTATCAACGCCAATATAAAAATCATATATTTATATTAATTTGATTTACTTTGAGTATCTTTTAAATTGTGTTAGCTCTTCACAATTGAGTAAAATATGTGTATGAGCGATGTGGCTATTTTCGTCCATTAACCATGTATAATATGTTTTACCACTTCCACTTCCAACATGTTTAAACAAGGTTGGGAAATCATATGAGTAGACGCACTAGATAGCAAAACCACTAGCATGTCTTTTGTGAGGTATTTTTAAAGAATTTTCCCCGACATATGCAAAGTGGTGAGAACTAAAATTTGTGATTTCTTCATTAATGAATTGTTCAACAATTGAGCCTTCATCAAGACAGGATCGATCCCAACACCACACTTCAGATCGATCTCAGCTTCTTCTTAGATCGATCCCACTACCTCTTTTAGATCGATCGATCCCAACACTTGCCAAGATCGATCCCAACAAGACCTCAGATCGATCCCATCTCAAGCCAGGATCGATCCCTCTCTCTCTCTCATTCAACGAAATTTATGAAGTCTCAGAAAAAGCTAAGGAAGTGCATGGAATTGAAGCAAGACTAAGAAGGAATCAACACGAGATCGATCTCACCTTTGTCTGGATCGATATCAGAAACTCAATGCCTAGATCGATCCCAACCTCAGACGCACTTTAGACGCATCTCAGTTGGATCGATCTCATGCAAGCGTCTTCAGCTCGGATCGATCACGCACTTACCAACCCAAAGTCAAACACGCTCCGACCCGACAAACTCAAATCCGGATATCACCTGAACCAAGGCCCAAGATCCAAGACAATGATTAGCATTTTGTATTTAGTGCGAATTAGGGCTTTTCTCTGAACACTATAAAAGCCCTAATTCGCTTCCATTTGCAAAGAGCTTAGTTTTTCTTTCCTTTTTAGGTTTTAATCTTAGGTTTTATTTTATTTTCTTGTTCTTCATGTTCTTGGTGTAAAAACCATATTTCTTTCAAGTTCTTAGTTAATCTATTGTTTTTCCTTTGATTTCTTGCTTAGCTTTAGGTTGTTCTTTAGTTTGTGCATCTCTATTTTTGTTTTAAGCTTTAACCTTCTATTTTAGTTTACTGTTTTATTGCTGTTCTTCATTTTTGGGTTTATGTTCTTGCTTTTCTTGATCTCTTTTTCTTAGATCTGCATGTTTACCTTTGGAGTTATGTTTTCTAGTTTCATCTGCTTCTACTTCCATGAGTAGTCATCCAAGTTCCTGAGGATAGGGGTAGATTAGGGTTGATGTTCTGGGTTTACCTTAGTACCTAAGTTTTTTGTTCTTAGATCCCTTCTGTTTCATCTGTTCATAATGCTGATTGTAATTCTACCTGGAAGGGACTGAAAACCCGCCGTTCGGCCCTTCAACACTAGAAGGTGAGTCATAGAAGGTGTCCGGACCTAGGTGATTTCATAGATTCGTTTTCTCCTTCTAAGGCATTAGATGTTTGGGAAGCTTATTGACTAGAGTAGTAGTTGTTAATGCATGCTAGGTAGTCACCGTCTATGATGGCAATTGAGTATGTGATTACCTTGCTTGAGATTGATTGCCAAGGAATTGGAATTGATTGTATATGTAGCTACTGTCTAGGGGTTAGCTCATTGTATGAGGTATGTTAGGTGCTTAGGTAACCCAGGATAGATCCTTAGTCAATTACCATTTATCTTCAGGAGCTGTTTTACATTGCTTACAACTTTCACCTTCTTTGCTTTTATTCTGTTTTTACATTTAATTGTTTTATGCTTCTTTATGTCTTTATGCATTTTTTGTTCTTTGCACTTAGGACCTTTTAGCAACAACCCCTTTTAAAACTTAGCTTGACTTTAAAGCATCCATTGCATCCACATTGATTAGTACATTCCCATTATGGATTGACAAACTCATATATACTACAATGATGGGTAATTGATACCCAATAGGACATAAAAATCCTACTATCAATTTGGCGCTGTTGCCATTTGGGATTTGTTACTACATTCTGGATTTTGGATCTTTTCAGATCAAGCTTCTTTTTCCATTTTTACTTACCAGTCTACCTTTGTTTGCTTTATTTTCAGGTACCTGCTTAGCAGTGTATGAACCTGAGAAGCAGAGGNCGCAAGACGTGAACACGCACGTGCGGAACACTTGAGAAGGTTAAACCTCAACATGGCAGACAACATTGACAGAGAAAACCAGAACACCATAGGTGCTGGTGACAACCCCAACACTCACACCGTCAGACATGGAATCAATCCACCTGCAGTTCAGAACAACAACTTCGAGATCAAGCATAGTCTCATTGCTATGGTCCTGAGCAATAGGTTAAATGGACTACCTTTGGAAGATCCACTTGATCACTTCGATGAGTTTGACCGGTTCTGCAGTCTCACTAAGATCAACGGTGTGAATAAATGAAGACGCTTTCAAGCTACGCCTCTTCCCATTCTCATTGGGGGAGAAGGCACACTAGTAGGAGAAGTCACTCCCTAGGAATTCCATCACCACATGGGATGCCTGCAAGAAGGCATTCCTTGCAAAGTTATTCTCAACTACTAGAATAGCACGCTTGAGAAATAACATCTCAGGGTTACGTATGCTTTGTAACTTATTCCTTTACAACACAACATTATTAATTTTTAAAAAAGTGTGTCTATTTTGCGATATATAGTTTGTATAGTATACAATAACTTATATGCCACAACCTTTGTTCGTGTCCATTTGTCTCTACTTTGCCACGGTTAGTTACAACTTTACACTCGAAAATTATAAGCCATTTTCATTTAGTTTCTTTATTTGGTGTAACAAAATTTACACTAATTGCTTCAAATATTTATGTGGCATATTTTGCTACTAACTAAGTTATCACTAATGTACCACATCTTTTTTTCGAAGCAAAATGTTACTATATTGCCATATTTTCTTACAAATTTGCAACAATTTATTTTAATCCATTTTTGTGTTACTTTTCCTATCTATTTGTAACTATCTTTGACACACTTATTACTTCAGGTATGTATGTGGCAAATTTGCTACATGTAGTCCATAAGAAATAATAAGTAATTTGCCACAATTTTTGTTTGTAGGAAAATGTTACTCTATTGGCACAATTTGATACAACTTTGCGACCAAAAATTGTAATTTATTTTTTTATAGTTTTCGTCAATTTGTATAACTAAGTGTACACTAATTGCTTCAAATTTTTCTGTCACATATTTTGCTACGTAAATTTTGTAACTGAGTTATCACTAATATACCACATCTTTATTTTGTAGCAAAATGTTACTTTATTGCCACATTTTCTTAAAAATTGTCAACAAATTATTTTAATTCATTTTGTGTTACTTTTCGTCTCCATTTGTAACTATTATTGTCACTCTCTTTATTCTATGTCAAAGTTTGTGACTAATATGGTAAAAAACTTTTAGTGAAGAGTTAAAAAATATATATGCGCCTTTTTAAAAAAAAAAATATGTATACACAATATATGCTGTCGAGGGATGAAAAATTTTCTAACAATAGGTTTCACTAGAATTATTTAAAAAATATAACATGACACATTTTTTTGCAAAACTAGTTTTAGAACAAAAGAAGATAACACACGGTATCAGAGATTCAGCTTAATAATAAATTAGCAAGGCTACCACAAATTAATGACCATCACTTGATTATTTGTACGTTTAAAGTTGAATCTAAACACATCCATATCCATATAAAATATTATAATGGGTCCACCAAAATTATAAAGCCCCAAATTTATAAAATTTCAACAACAAAAAATTAACTGATACGTGTAAATATGTTAGATATGTTATTATATAACTAAATAATATTAATAGAAATGTTGGTAAAAATATTTTATAATAAATACTATGTCGGTAAATAATAATTATTATTTTTTATTTTCTAGGTTTTTAAAATATGAATTTATTTCTACTATTTATTCTATATTTATTATATATACAAATATTTATACGATAAAAACTAATATTAATATCTTTATTTTGTGTTGAGCCCAAAAATTTCAGCTCTGACTCTATATACATTCAACCATATATAGGTACATATGCAACATTAAAATTTTGATGACTAGTTTTAAGAAGATCAGTGACATTGGTCAAAGATATCACATTTTTTAGTTTAAATTACAAAATACTACACACTTATAAATGTTCCAAAATATCATAAAAAGTCTTTATTTTTAAAATATCACAAATTTAAAATATTTTTATTATATTAAATTAAACTCTAAACCTCTAAAAATAAACTTTAATCCCTTCAAAACTAAACCTTAAACTCTAATTAGTGAATTAAATCCAAAGTTTTATCCTTAAAATTCAATTTTTATGTTTGTCATATTTTTTATAAAATAAATATTTTTGGAATAATTAGTAGTGTGTTTAAATTTGACCACTTTTATATTTTTGTGGAAATTTAATTTTACACTAGTATTAGACTATATATAATGCATACACAAATTCAACACCCTCTTTACTCACTTTTAACCTTCCACATCATCATCTCTCTCATCCACCTATTCATTTAACATTTATTCAACACTTATACCTTACAATGCTTTTGTTTAATAAAATTAAACACCCTACACCCACCACTTTTATTTTATACTTTTTACAATTATAATTTTATAATTAAATAAAAAATATGCAATGTTAATAAGCGAGGAAAATCTGTTGTGACGTAGAAAAATTTGCGGTAACGTAGACGTGACGTAAAAATCTGCGATCAAATAGACAAACAAATAGCGAGAAAAATCTGCGAGAAAAATCTGCGAGAAAAAAAATATGCAATGTAAACAAATTTTCAAAAAAACAAATATGTGAAAACAAATCTGCAATACAAAATTATTTTTGCAAATAACAAATACAATCAACTTACTTAGCTCACAAACAAGATATACTTGAAAGCACACATTAAAAGCTTTAAATTTCTTAATCACGAGACATACCAAATTTCGCCTATATGTTTTTCACTAGATTTGCTTGCAATTTGTGATGTACATTTGAATCACGCAACTCAGATCTAGCACGCACATGATTTTCCAATGCAGGTAACACCTCAGTCGAGAATGATTACGGTGCACTAGACTCACTTGCCTCTGATTGATCATTTTTGGTCAAATGTTGAGCATATGTATCTCGTTCATCTTTAACAATCATATTATGCAATATGATACAAGACCTCATGATGATAGCCAAATCGTCTATGTTCCACATGCAAGTTGGTTCACAAATGATTTTAAATCGAGCTTGCAATACACCAAATGCACGCTCAGTGTCCTTTCGACATCCCTCTTGACGTTGTGCAAATAACTTGTCTGGTTCACTTTGAAGAAGTTTAATTGATTTAACAAAAGTTGGATAAGAAGGATAAATACCATTAGCTAGATAGTAGTCATATTGTTGGGATCCATTGATGATTTTTCTGTGTCCAAATCAAATGAAACGAGTTTCTATTTATAGAGTAAAATTTTTTATAAATATAAAATTTATAAACATAAAAAATTATTTATTATAAAATAATTGAGCTCAAATAATTTGGGTGAAAAAAATCCCAAAATCTCACAACCAATGAAAATACAACACTTAACTTTATATATATATATATATATATATATATA
>OVBE01011282.1:0-14277 GCA_900406425.1 Iberis pinnata
TTATGTGTGTTAGTTTAATTTGTGGCATACTTAAGTTTATGGTTGTTGAATATTTAAATTTGTGAAAACTTAAGTTTAAAGTTTATGTTGCATGTTTTTAAGTTTTTTTTGTTTTCAAATTTTTCGGATTTTCCGGATTTTTTCGGATTTCTCGGATTTTTTCGGATTTTTTTTCGGTTTTCGGATACAAAATGGATAATATAAAAAATCTTAAAACCGAACCGATCCGATTTTGACTAGAAATCCGAATGGTTTTTATATTTTTGAAATTCGGTTAACCGAAAACCGAAAAAACCGATCCGAAACCGATCCGAAATCCGAATGCCGAGCACCAGTACTTCTTCATCTCATGAACCATCAAATAATTTGGGTGGAACCGAAACCAGAACCAATTCTTTTTTTCGGTTCTGGTTTTTTAGTTCCGGTTTTTTTGTCCAATCCTAAAAGTAAGTTTCTTAGATTACTCAATAAAGTCACAATTATTTACATGAGAAACTTTGATAAATTTTGTATTTGAAAAATCAAGCAAGAAATAAACCGGTAATCCCCAATAAAGAATTAACGTAAACCGGTGTATGCAATTAATAGGAGTGAGAACGGAGCAGATATTCGAAAAAATTGCAGTATTCGCAATCCACTCCGTTCTGCTATGGATAGTTAATATCTGATCCGCTACGCTCTGATATGGAGTGCGAAATGGTATCATAAACGTTTCTTTGGGTATAATGGGTATGTTACGTTTTCAAAATAAAAGCACTAAAAAGAGAGAGAGATTATGGCGACAAAGGAGTTGTTTATGAAACGGGATGCGTCATTGGAAGCGAAGCATAGGAGACTCCAATTCGTGAACATGCTATGGACTAATCCTTACGATTCAAGGCAAGTGCAAGAGAGATGATTGAGCTCAATTTTGTTGTGCCTTTTATATTCTGATAAAAGACAGTGGAACATTGGTTGGGACAACATCTTTAATCTTCATGTGTGACGAATTTTTCTATGTTTTTATAAAGTACATAACACAATTTTTCTTCTTCCTTTCCCTTCATATCTTTGTTATGTGTGTTTGTAGTTTGAGATTCTTTAACAAAAGCTTTAACGATCAAAATAATCTGTAATATATGTTTGGTTACTTCATACATGGTTACTACCTATTGACAAGGAATATAATTAACAAAAATTCAAATTTAAGTTTATTTACAAATTCACATAATAGTTTTGTCTACATCAACCAAGCTGATTTAAAGTTCATACTAAGAGCATCTCCATCAATGAATCTTAAAGGTTTCTTAAGAATAAAATATAATAAATTTTAAAAAACTTGGAGAGAGAAAGTTCTTAATGGAGATGTTTAAGGATTGATTTTTAAGGGTTTCTTGACACGTAGACCATTTTCATTGGTTCAAATATAATTTTGATTAAAAATATAAACAAAAACTAAAATTAAAATATAAATGATATTATTTTTAATAGGTAGAAATTTATATAGAATTCTTAACTAATGGAGATGATCTAACGGTAAACAAAATGCATCAAACAATTGTGAATACGGTTTAAAATACATGACACTTTTAATTGATAAACATTATTAATTTGACAAAAAAATGTAAAATAATATTAGAAAACTGCGCGTAGCGCGGATCCCAAACCTAGTCTAGCTAATATGAGAATATCAAAACTTCTCAATAAGTGTCACTAACCATTACAAGTTGCAACGGCCAACAAGTACAAGGAACAAAAGAAATTTAGTCACCAAATTCTAGCAAAAGCATATCAGTGTTATGTTATCTATACATCATAAACCACTTTTAAGTCAATTCTAAACTCTGGAGAATTAGTATGGAGGAGGTGGGTATTGTCCTGGATATGGACCTAGAAAACAAAAAAGACAAAAACATCAATCCAAATAATTCAGCATCTTCAAAGCCAACCTCAAATTTTGAAGTTTCTTGTACTCCAAATACAGTCTTAAAACTTCAAATTTTGAAAACTTTGGAGTTTACTTATTCAAAACCTCAAATTTTAATATATATTTTTTTTTTCTTCACATTTTGTTCCCTAGAATTATATATCACTGGTAAATAATACTTTAGAGCTTTTTTATTAATTATTTTAGTATCAATATATATCTATGTTCACTTTTGACATACATTAATTTTTACATATCATATCTAAAAGCTATAAAATAACGAAACGCAACTATCACTTCGAAATACATTGATAGATCATATATAAAAATAATATAGTTAATAATTTTGGTACTTATATTGTAATTTATAATATAAATGATTTTTATATAATGTAACTTATGTAATTTTGTATCATATTGTAATGTCTTATTAAATAATATTGCATGTAATTGTATTTTGTGATATAAGTTTTGCAAAATACAAACTTTCAAACATATTAAATTTGAGGGTTTGCTGAAAACCATAAGAATAATGGCTTTGAAGATGCTCTAACTAGAAAAGAACATGTAAGTACCTTGTGGGTAATATGGTGATGGTTGAGGAGGATATGGAGAAGGAGGATAAGTCGAGTTTGGAGGAGGAGGATAAGTTGAAGGAACTGGAGGATAAGCCGGGTTCGAAGGAGGAGGAGGAGGATAAGCTGAAGCTGGTGGGTATGGTGATTGGTGTTGAGAGTATTGTGATTGTGGGTATAGAGATTGTCCAGAGTATGGTGTTGAGTAATGAGGTACTTGAGGCCCATATGGTGGTGCTGATGGTGTTGATGCGCAGTTATGAATCTGCTTATAAAAATGTATGTTACTCCTTCCGTTCCGAATTACTTGTCATTTTAGAGTTTTGCACACAAATTAAGAAGTCTTGAAAACTTACATTTGCTCTCTCATAATGTAGAAGAAGTCTTATTTCTCCCGCGAATCTACAAGCCAAAAAGGTAATGCGGTTTCAGAAGATTTGTAAAAGAAGTAATCTTTATGTCAAGGAGGAAATGGTGAAGACTAGCTACTAAAACCCATTGAACATTGTTGCAAGCGAGATATCAAGAACTCAAAGAAAACAAAAAACCTCTAATAAACAACACATAGCCATGGATTTAAAAAAATCATTAATTGTGAGTATAGAAATAATAGTCTCCCTCTCTTCCAAAATATAAGATGTTTTAGAGAATTATTTATGTTCAAAAATATAAGATATTTTCGTATTTCTATGCAGATTTTAAAGCTATTAAATAGTTCACTGATAAAACGTTAGCTTTTTATTGATTGGTCAAGTGTTTTTAATGTATAATATATAAAATATTCTAAATGAAAAACATAATTTTTTAATATGCGCGCTTTTAACCAAAACATTATATATTTTGGAACGGCATAGGAATGTCGTGAACCGAAATTTTGGGGGGCCTGAGTTAGTGGGATCGGGTTTTGACTTTTGAGGCTTATATAAGTATCTATACAGAATTGTAATGTTTTAATACATCTATCAATAAAAAAAACTTTAGAACAGAGGGTATTTGCTTCAATCGTTTTCTCTTTTTCGTAGAAAGCATAAAGCACACGAATATGACAAATTTATATACACAAGTCTACATAACTAGTCCAATGTGTGAACCATCATACTATTGGTTACAAAACATGATACTTATTGCAAAATGAACCAAAACTAGTGAAGCTAATGTACTTACCTCCCAGTTGTAGTCTGCAAAGTCCAAGTACTATCATCATATCCTTGAGAAAGAACCTTGTGCAATTGAATGCTAACACACACACACAACAAACATCAAACCCAACTTCAAAATCTAGAATCTCTAATCACTAAAAGATCCACAAATGATAAAATAATCACATACTTGGCATTTCCAATGAAGTCATCTGTGGAAAGTCTATTGCTATTCCAAACAGCTACTTGAAGATCTCTAAGCCCTTCAAGCAAATTGAACATAAACTTCTCTTGAAATACAGCATTCTTTCCACCATCTAAAAGAAACACATTAAAAAATCAAAACTTTAATCATACCCATTTAAATAAATTGTTTAAAGGTGTAAACTTTATGGATCTGAAGAACAAAAAACATGATGGTAATAACCAGGGCCGGGCCTGATGGGAAGCTGTAGAAGCAAGGGTTTCAGACGCATAATTTTTATAAATTTTATGGGCATAAGAAAGACATCATTTTTTGCTTCTATGAGGATTTCTTGGGACGAGTTCGATCTCCATCTCCTATTATAAAGCATCATTTTTGTCCTCGGCTTTCAGCATCAAATACCTTAGAACCGGTACTGGTAATAACTAACCTGTGCAGGTTCTGGTTCGGTGTCTTGTGCCATTGTATTCAAGAACAACGTAAGGATCTTGTCTTGAAAACCATTCTGTGTCTTTCAATTTTTGACAACCAATAACTGCAAAAATTGAACGAATTTTATAAATAAAGTTTCAAACTTTTTTTGTAAGATTGAATAAAACAGAGCATTTTTAAGGTGAGAATTGAGTTTTGAGAATCAGACATCATAACACCAACCAGTGACATCGAGAATCTGGCCTTGAATATTCGACATCAGCGAGAAACAATGGATGAACGGATTCGATTGATTGGGAAATAAAGAGAGGTTAGGGTTTGAAAGAAAAACAGAGAGATTGAAAACGATGAGTAGTCAAATTAAGATGAAATTTTGTGTTTAAATAAAGAAATTAACAAAATAAGTTGAATTATGGAGAAGTCCACGTTTTTAAAATATGATTATTATAAGGAGAGACGATTATTCATTAAATGATTATTAACCATGTTTGTTTTCTTCATTTTTTTTTATATCTCAAATAACCATTAATCAAAAACTGAGACACGGTTAGGATGAATGACCTCCATCAAAAATTTCATCTAATCAGGAAATTCAATAAAACAATAGAAAAATATAGACCGAAAAAGATTGAGCATGTGCTGCAGCTGCATCCGCTTCTATATTTTGTTGGCGTGGAACATATGATACTTGACATGTCTCAAAGCCTCTCATCTGCTCTTTAATGTCTAAGAGGAACGGTTTCAGATTTGGCCATTCTTCTCCATTGTTAAGTCCTGAAATCATATTCCGAGAATCAGTTTTCAAAGCAATGTTCACGATGTTCAGATCCTTGATGCTTTGCAATGCCCATAGGAAAGCCATTGCTTCTGTAAGTAAAGCAGATTCTTGATGTGGGACAGCCTGTGAGCCACATTTGGCGAAATCTTTGTCTTTATAAAGTATCCAACCTAGACCACTCACGTTATCCTCATGTCTCCAAGCACTATCTATAAAACAAGTAAAGGTGTGATCTTGTTCCCTTGTTTGGTTGACCAAAAAGCTTATTGTCTGGTTCGAATGGATCTTTGTAATCCTTTCTTTGTTGTCCTCTGCTTCTTCTTTGCTTAATTTCCAGCTCTCCGCATATGCTTGCGCTAATTATACTATCTTTACCGTTGTTGTGTCTTTAGCAGAGAAAACGAAATTGTTTCTATCTTTCCGTAATCTCCAAAGGAGCCAGGGTACAAGCCTATGAAACTCATCAATTAAATCGCATGAAACCTTTTTGAGTAGAACACAATATGGTTAGGATAGAGTGATTCTTCAAGGCCCGTGGAGAGCAATGGTGTAGTGTTGGCTATTGTCCAGGCTAAACGAGCAAAAGGACAAGTAAATAGTATGTGATTGATTGATTCATATTCTGCTCCACACCTTGCACAGCTACTATCTAGGCTGAGGTGCCGATATTTCAAATTTGTTGCAGTCGCAATACAATTAGATAAACATCTCCAAAAAAAAGTGTTTAAATCATGTATTTTTAGATACAAATCGCTAAATTATATCATTAGTGGAAAATGATGTAACTTTTTAGACCAATTTTTGTTGTTGTTAAAAATGTGTATGGAAGACCTGAAGCCTAAAAGTTTATTTGGGCAGCCCAAAAACACAAAAATCTCACCAGTGAGATAAAAACCCATTTTCCAGATATTCTGATGTCCAAAGCCCAACGTTTTAGACCAATTGGCAAAACCCAATGCTATCACTCATCTTATGGAAAAATTAAGAACATGTTTTGAGAATAGGAGTGAGTGTGGGAGTGAAGAAGCATAGCCAGTTTTGAGGCCAAGCTTGCGGTCCATTTTTATTTTCAAAATTTTAGTTTAAGAACTAGTCCATTTTAAAAATTTTAGTTTAAAAATCGGTTTATTTTTTTATTTTAGATTGTAACCTTTAAATTCCCAAGACCGGTCATGGCTGGAGAAAAGAGAAGAAAATGGGCAAAGTTTCGTCTTGATCTGATGATGAAAATCGTTCGTTTATGTGTTTTTTAATAGAATTGGCTAAAGATGAAGTGAAAGGAGGATGTTCACGAGATATTGTGTTGAATATAGAAGAGCTTGAGTTGGTTAGATCCCAAAAAGAGAAAGAAAATATAAGTTGTATGTATTGCTACTTAAGGAACAATGTTTTTGCTATTGTTGACTTTTTAGTTACTTTCTTTTAACGCAACACTAGCTTACTTTAGTGTTCTGTTCAGTGTCGATCCAACATTTTTAGATGCCCTACACAAATCCAAAAATTGTGTCTTTTATATATGTCAAATTTTTTTAATTAACTAACATAACGATTTGTTATGATTCAAAGATTAAAATAACAAAAAACATAATATTTAACTAAGATATATTAAAATTGGTTTACCATCTTAGAACCTCTAATGAATATTATTTCTACAAAAAATCTATAATTTATGATACTTATGATATAAATTTTTAAAAATTTCAACAAAATCTCCTTTATTTCAACATAAAAATCTTTTTATGTCAAAGAACATGTCTATTTATTCAAGAAAAATGCTTCTTTATCTCATCGAAAATATATTCTATATGTTGGTGTCCTAATCGGTGGCTTTACTTGCTTATGCTCTGGACCGGTCCTGGTTCTGTCAAATGTTGATTCTTCTATGTCACTTGATTTGCTTTGAAAATGTTGGAACTCTTGTCATGTTTTTTAGAATGCGAAATAAAATTAGTAAAAAAGTGTACATGTTCGTTACAAATTTAAATTGACGAGTTTGTATAGTATTGGTCAAAGAATGTAAAATTAGGTTTTTTATTTAAACCAACCAACATAACTTTTTTTTTTTTGTCAACAAGTAATTATATTAAATTAAAAAAGACAAAATCAACAAAAGGTATACACATTTCACCAGGGAAAATTACAAACCCATTTTCAGAAAATTTGTCTCTCTAAGAGGGAACTAAACACTCCATATCGGAGTTGAGCTAATCCTATAACTGGAATTTTAAGCAGGACCGGTCTTGAGGCCAAGCAAAGTAAGCACGAGCTTGCAGTCCATTTCATATTTTCAAATTTTTCTATAAGAACCGGTCTATTTTCAAAATTTTATATTAAGAACCGGTCCATGTTTTTCATTTTATCTTGCGGCCTTTAAAATCTTAGAATCGGCTCTGATTTTAAGTACCAAATTTAAAGTTATTATATCTAACTTAAAGATAACTCCTAACATTTTATATATTTGAGATTGTCCGATGCGGGAGTATGGCATAAAACACACATACCTTGAGGTTGTATCTCTTAAACCAAATACTCAGAACCTATTGACACAATATAACAAAAGACAAACTAAACAAGTTAAGATTTTAAAAACACAACCAAAAAAGGCTAGTGGGCTCAACCAAAAAAGGATTGGACTTGATTCCAATATTTACATGGCCCATATCGAAGCCCAAAAACAGCAAGCCCTCCAACATAACTTTCTAACCTACAAAAATGTTTTGAGATGAGCAAATGTACTAGTAGTTATTTCACTAATTAAAGTTTAGATTCGAAATATACTATAATAAGAAGAGTTAATTAATCACTGTTTCACAATGATTCAAATATAGAAAAAAATCTTAATAAGAGAAAATTCGGCTCTATAATATATATTTTTATTCTTAATTATATGAAAATATATAAATAAAAATCCCAAAAAATTGCACAACTTGTAAAATTCGGAGTCATGTAAATCTCTTATACCCTTCTTTAATCTCTTATATCCTTTATTTTTTTGTAATTGATTAAAATCCTAACCTCAAACCAAACCCTACACCCCCTTCAAAACTAAACCATAAATTTGGATTAATGAACCTAAACCCAAAATATTTAACTTCTATATCCTTAAAATTCAATTTTACATTTTAAAACGATTTCTACATCATATCATGAATATTTAATCGAAAATAAATTAAAACAGTTTTTCGATTTTTAAAATATTTTTATAAAATTGGCTAAATTAAATTAAAATATTAACTTTAAAAAATTTGAAATATATATTTTCTACTGACATATATATAACTAAAAAATTTAAAAAAAAATCATTTGCTTATCCTCTATCCTCTAGAGATTAGGTTCCACATATAGGACCATAAAGAAGTTAACTCTAAAATTCGTGTAACTTTGTTGAAAATTTTCCAAAGTTTGCTTTCTTCTAGGTCCTCTAAAGTGGTGGACCGTCATCATCCCACATTCTATGTGGACATATATCAACTCACTTCTTCTCTAACGTAAAGACTCAATGCATTGACCTTGTCTTACGTCCAAATCAGTGTCGGTCCAACAGTTTTAAATGCCTTATAGAATTCGAAAAATGTACCTCTTATATATATATATATATATGTCCATATTTTTTTTAAATAAATTAATTTGACGATTCGTTATGGTTCAAAGATTGAAGTGACAAAAGATGAAACAAAATATTTAAGTAAGATATATTAAAATTAGTTTACCATCTTAGGACCTCAAATGAATATTATTTCTACCAAAATATCTATAATTTATGATATTTTTGATATAAAAAATATAAATTTTCAACAAAATCCCCTCTATTTCAATATAAATGTCTTTTTATTTCAACAAAAATGCCCTTTTACTTCAAGAAAAATGCCCTTTTGTTTTATCAAAAATGTACTCTAGATGTTGGTGTCCTAATCGGTGGCTTCACTTACGTATGCTCTGGACCGGCCCTGGTCCAAATATGACATATGTCATTATCCATATTTTAATCGATCTGCGTGTATGCAGTGCCGGTCTTAAGATATTTAATGTTAAAAGCTGATGACAAAAAATGATGCTTTTTAACAGGAGATGGGGATCGAATCCATCCTAAGAAATCCTCGTAGAAGCAAAAAAATGATGCTTTTTTAATGCTCCTAAAATTTATATAAATTATATGTTTGAAGCTCTTGTTTCTCCAGCTTTCTATCATGGCCGGTCTTGCGTGTATGTATAACTATTGCGAGCTTTATTTTATGAAATTTCGAATTTTCAAAAAATTAAAATTTGCGAGTTTTATTTTTAGTTTTTATGTTTTTTATCTATTAATGTTTCAGAAGAAAAAAGTAATAATAATGTATACATACTTTAAAGAAAATATCCAATGTGTTCTAGAACTATAAGACCATTGTGTCCTCATTTTCTAAAGATTGAAAGGGACAAAAGAAAAGAGTCTAAATTGTTAGTCTTACTAGTCAACTAATTAATCACACTTTTTTCACCAAAGATTTGACATAATCTAGAAATTGATTTACAAGTTGAAAGATTTTTTTGGTACAAAAGGATCTTGATAACTGATTCTTGATTCCGACAACTCTCACAAGTTGATGGAAGATATGTTTCAAAAAAACAAAAAAGTGATGACGTATGCAAATACGTCAGAATCCAATACTCACTCAAAAATATCTCACCATAATCCAAGTTTTTTTTTTTTTTTTTTTCTATTATATTAAAATTCATCATAATTTCGAGAAAAACGAAAATCGAAAGATACAAATACAAACAATTTTAACAACGAAGATAATGAAAAGAAAAACAGACAATTTGTAAAAAAAATTACAATTTCACAAAATATCACCCCCTCAATATATATATATATATGTATTTTTTTTTTTAAATAACACATATTTTTATTATTAAAAGATTGTTAATACCATAAACATAATTTTTTTTATAAGTTTATGATTTAAATTTGTATGTTTAAATATACTAATTATAGTTTAGAGTTTAGTTTGAAAAGTTAAAGTTTAGTTTTATAGATCTAGAGTTCAAATTAAAATATTTAATTCTATTTTAATTCTAGAGTGTTGTATTTTTGTATCAAAAAGTGTAATGTTTGAAAACTTTCCAATAATAATATATACATTTTGATGTAGGAGCAGAGGCTACTAGAATTAGAGATCCGTTGATTTTGAAAATATCCGGAAAACTAAGATTTGTACGATTATTCGTTTAGTCAGAGAATTCCCGAATAAATCAAGTCTTCTTAAATTCGTTGAGATCTCTCAGAATCTACTGAATTAAGGAACGAGAATTCTCTTCTTTTAAAGCAAAAAACTTTTTATTAAATAATCAAAGTCTCCATAATACAATAAGCCTAAGAGGCTAATTATAGTAAAATAATAAAACCCTAAATCTATTAAAAATCCATAAAGATAATAACAAATAAACTAGATAAATACTAAAATAAATAACAATAAAAATATTTTAGGGATATTTGAAATCACTTTGCATCACATAAAGATATAAAAAATATAATATATATTTTTTAACAAAAAGAAATATATATACATTTTGCCACTAGTCAATTAACTTATATAAGAGCTTTAGAATCTTTCATTTCTCATATTTTTGTTAGTACCAAAACATCTCATTTTTTTCTTTTCAAACCAAAATCAAAAACATGAGTACTAATAATTCTAATCAAAAGCTTCATATTATGTTCTTTCCTTTCATGGCTTATGGTCACATGATACCATCTCTAGACATGGCTAAGCTTTTCACTACAAAACAAGCCAAATCAACAATCTTAACCACACCATTAAACGCCAAGATTCTCCAAAACTCCATCAACACATTCAAAAACCTAAACCCAAAACTCGAAATCGAAATCAAGACTCTTGATTTCCCTTGTGTGCAATTAGGTTTACCAGAAGGATTCGAAAATTTCGATTTCTTCAACAATTCAATCAACAATGATGATAAATTCGAAATGACTATAAAGTTCTTTAAGTCAACAAGATTTCTCAAAGATCAACTTGAGAAGCTTCTTGAGATTATAAAACCTAATTGTCTTATTGCAGATATGTTCTTCCCTTGGGCTACTGAATCTGCTGAAAAGTTTAATATACCTAGACTTGTGTTCCACGGTACTAGCTTCTTCTCTTTATGTTCTGGTTATTGCATTAGAAAACATAAAGTATCTTCAAGTAATGAGCCTTTTGTAATCTCTAATCTTCCTGGGGAAATTAAGATAACTCAAGAAGAGATTATAGATGGTGATGAAGAAAGTGAACTAGGTAAACTTTTAACTCAAGTTAGGGTTTCTGAAATGAAGAGTTTTGGTGTTGTTGTGAATAGTTTCTATGAGCTTGAATCAGATTATGCTGAGTTTTATAAGAATGTTGTAGCTAAAAGAGTGTGGTGTATTGGTCCACTTTCAATTCAGAATAAAGGATTTGAAGAGAAAGTTTTGAGAGGAAAGAAAGCTAGTATTGATGAAGATGAATGTGTTAAATGGCTTGATTCTAAAGAAGTGAATTCAGTGATTTATGTTTCTTTTGGAAGTGTGGCTTCTTTGAAGAATGAGCAATTAATGGAGATAGCTAAAGGATTAGAAGCTTCTGGTACAAATTTCATATGGGTTGTTAGGAACAACGGTGGAGATTCAGGTATGGTAATGGGTCGGGTAAGGATCGGATAAAGAAAATTTTGCGTATATAAAATAAATATCTAAATAATATCCATGAAAGTAGGATTTGGATAATGACATGTACGGTTCATATTGAAAGTTAGGGTAGAAAGTTAAAAAGGAGCGTTTTCAAAAATACTACCAAAAATTAGATTTATTTTAAAATATCATACACTCTCAAAATTCCAAAAATATTAATTTTTTAAAAAATACCACAAAATTTAAATTTTAAAACTTCAAATTTAAACCCTAAAACCCCAAAACCAAACCACATCCTTTCAGAACTAAACTCTAAACTCAATTTAGTGAACTCAAACTTTTAAAATTTACTTTTTTATGTTTGTAGCATTTTTGGAACATTTGAGAGTGTGATATTTTTGAAATTTTTATGAATATGTGGTAGTTTTGGATTTGAACTTCTTTTGATGGTATTTCAAAAAATTCTTCTAGTTAAAATTATTATATCTATTATAATCCGAATTCGTAATATATATAGGATAAATTTAAGTAATATGAATATTAAATTCGGGCATTTTTAAAATTATGACATTTTTTAAGGTGTGTTCCAAAAATACAATATACTACAAAATTGTTCTAAAAATATCACAAAAATAATTAATCAAAATACCATAAATATAAAAATAAATTTAAAATGTCAAATTTAAATCCTTAATCTCCAAAACTAAAACCTAACCCCTTCAAAATTAAACCATAAGCTTTAATTAGTGAATACAAACTCAAAAATTATTTTTTTGGACATTTTAATGATATTTTTGAAATCTTGTTGTGGTATTTATGAAATTACTCTATTAAAATTTTATAACAATATAATGTTTTCTATTTTATCATTTTTTATACTATTAAAAAATGATTATAAAAGACACAAATATAATATAGAATAATGAGTAACTTTAGACGCTCTAGGAGTTCGTCTAGGTGCTAGGTAGTTGATAAACGTAGCGATACAACGATATGCGGCTACTTATGCGGTTTCAAAAAAAAGAATCCAACGTCTAGGCGCCGCATAATCCGCATGGGCACTATCTAGGCGCTACCTAGATAAAATTGAAATTTCAAGATTGTTCTGTTTCTGGCTTGGTCTATTATTTGTAATATGAAACAAAGTTTTGGTATAAAACAGAGAATATAGAAGAATGGTTACCAGAAGGATTCAAAGAGAGGGTTAAAACCAAAGGATTAATAATTCAAGGATGGGCTCCACAAGTGCTAATACTTGAACATCAAGCAACTGGTGGATTCATGACTCATTGTGGTTGGAACTCAACTCTTGAAGGAATAGTTGCAGGGGTTCCAATGGTGACTTGGCCAATTGAAGCAGAGCAATTCTACAATGAGAAATTGGTAACACAAGTGCTTAAAACAGGAGTGAATGTGAGAGGAAAAAACTATGTGAGTATTGGAGATTTGATTAGTAGAGAGAATGTGGAGAATGGTGTGAGGGAGGTTATGGATGGAGAAGAGGCGGAGGAGAGGCGGAGAAGGGCTAAGAAGTTGGCAGAGATGGCTAAAACCGCCGTGGGAGAAGGAGGTTCTTCTTTTTACGATTTAAACAGATTCATAGAAGAGTTTAGTTCTTGAGTAACGATTTAAACTTATGTGTGTGCAAGTAGTTTTAATGAATTTCGTCTGAGTTAATTCACGTTTACCAACAAAAGAAAAACTTTACTTTTTATCCTGTCAATCAAAAATCATATCAAATTTCAAAAGCTAAACGCTGTAACAATTCAAAAAACCAACCTTCTTTTGCTCTCGGCGTTTTACGAAATTTATAGTGAATTTCTGAGATCCGGTTAAGTTCCTACGTCTTTTGCGAAGTTAAGGGACAGTTGAAGATGGCAGAAAAAGAAATCGTTACGGTTGACGATGAACTCGATCAAAACCTCCTTAGACGATTGTTTGCGACCGACCAGTATCCAAAATCTAGGTTAAACATTTATTCTAAACTAGATTACCTTGCTATGATAGTCGTTAAATTGAACGGAACACCGGAGCTACAGACGATTTTGAAGTCACCGTTTCCAATGGTGACTTGGCCGATCGAAGCAGAGCAATTCTACAATGAGAAATTGGTAACACAAGTGCTTAAAACAGGAGTAAACGTGAGAGGAAAAACCTATGTGAGTATTGGAGATTTGATTAGTAGAGAGAATGTAGAGAAAGGTGTGAGGGAGGTTATGGATGGAGAAGAGGCGGAGGAGAGGTGGAGAAGGGCTAAGAAGTTGGCAGAGATGGCTAAAGCCGCCGTGGAAGAAGGAGGTTCTTCTTTTAACGATTTAAATAGCTTCATAGAAGAGTTTACTTCTTGATTAGAGAAAACAATTGAGATTTTATTTACTCTTTGCTTGTGTAAGTGTTTAACCTATTAGGTGTCATTTTATCTTAAGTGTGTTAGAATCATGACACATCATTATTATTTATAACTCTACAAAAACTTTAGAATTTTTTTTATGTAATCAAGTCAATGAATTAATTACAAAACAAAATTAAAACTTTACAAAAAATTTTCAACTTCAAGTCAAATCAATAAAATAATTATATATATATATATATATAT
>OVBE01011284.1:0-14276 GCA_900406425.1 Iberis pinnata
CTGCTAAGATCAGGAGCAATCGTGTTCTTAATCCATGAAACAACCATCGCATTATTTTCCCACCAATCATCAAGATCATCAGAAGTATCAGCAGGTTTGGCAATAGAACCATCGGTGAAACCGAACTTCTTACGTGCACGTAATGCCATTCGAATGTTTACTGACCACTCATCGTAATTAGGACCCTTGAGTTGTGGTTGAGAGATTACAGATCCTGGATTGTCACCGGACGAAAGATCATAAGGATCTAATCGGCGTCGTTCTTGTGTTGAGACACCATCGCCATGGTGAAGAAGAAGATTGGAAAAAAAAATTGATGGCTGAAGATTATCAAGCTAGGTATAGCTCTGATACCATGTAAAAAAAAATTGATGGCTGAAGATTATCAAGCTAGGTATAACTTTCTTATTTCTCAAGTAGAGAAGGCAAATGCCTTATATACAGATACAACTTATCGAGCAATACATATATGGTAATTACAGAGAAAGAATATGTCAAATAGAGTAATTAAAGGAACAGAGATATATCCTCAATAGATTCAGAACAGACTGATTCACGATGCGAAAGATTCGGACATGGAGACTGTTAGAAGATTGTTGAGGAGATTGAGGTAAGTTTTGGGGAGGAGAAGAATAGTAGAATCGTCTCGACTAGGACGATGACAATGTTTGCATGTGCTACAGTGATCACAACACTCACTATAGTGGTTTTGGCCTTGACTTTGACAAGCGACGGGTGAAAAAACAGACATTTTTCCACGTTTTGTCAACCTTTATTTTTTTCTTTTTTGATGTTCCTAATTTTGTATGGAACTTCCTTTTTTATAGTATGATACACCTTTATTAGTTCACAAAACATCGATGTATCACTTCACCGTATTAAGGAAATATGATTACGGAAATATGATCAGGAAATTACATTCTCTCATAATGTCAAAATCCTACTACACTCTACATACTTTTGATAATGAAGAAGATTGAACTTCTATATTAAGTTGTATAGTCTTTTGATAATGAAAAAGATTGAACTTCTATATGGTATTAGAGCAAGGTTTACAAACCTATTTTTTTCCCACACTTTCTTCACACTTGCCTCTCATGGCTAATCCATCTATTACTGAATCGATTCCTCTAAGCCCATCTTCACAAACTCTTCACAATGTTAGCACATCAAATGTGACTAAACTTACTCCTTAAAATTACATTATGTGGCACTGTTTCATGTTCTTCTTGATAGCTATGAAATTGCGGGATATCTCGATAGATCTGTTCTAGTTCCACCTTAAACTGTCACCCTCAATGGCGTCTCTTCTGCCAATCCAGATCACATTCTCTGGAAAAAACAGGACAAGCTCATCTACAACGCAATCCTAGGAGCATTTTCTACACATGTTCAACCTTTGTTGTCCCTTGCTGACACCAGTTCTCAAATCTGGTCTACACTTGCAGCCACATATGCTAAACCTAGCTGTGGGTATATCAAACAAATCAAAACACATCTCAAAAATTGGAAAAAGGAAACGCGAAGCATTGATGCCTACCTACAGGGTCTTACGACCATATTCGATCAACTCGCTATTTTTGGCAAAGCGTTGGATCATGAAGAAAAAATTAACTTGATTCTTGAAGGACTTCCAAAAGAATACAAGTCTCTTGCGGAGCAAATGGAGGGTCGCGACATACCTCTTACTTTGGTTGAGTTACATGAGAAGTTAATCAACTTTGAAGCCAAGCTCCTTGCAACTGCGCCACATGAGATTCCTCAGTTTCCTGTCACATCAAATATGGTTCAACAGAGGTCTTAGAATCATAATGGGAACTCATCACAATTACATCCTAGACACAATCAACACATGCAGTCTAGATCTAACAATTGGCAGTCACAACAACTATCAAACAGGTTTGACCATCGTGGATCTCAACCATACATGGGCCAATGATAAATATGTGGTGTCACTGGACATGGAGCAAAGCGCTGTCCCAAACTACATCAATTTCAGGCGACGACAGTCTCTTCTTCTGTGTCTCCTTTTCAGCCTTGGACGTGCTAATCTAGCTACTGGCTCTGCATCTTGCAATGCCAATCAATGGCTTCTTGTGCTACGCATCACATCACGTCGGACCTCAACAAACTCAGTCTTCATCAACCTTACATAAGTGGTGAAGATGTGTTACTTGCAGATGGTTCCAGTGTTTAGATTACTAATACGGGTTTCACAACTTTCTCTACTCCTACTCGTTCTTTATCTCTTGATAATATTCTCTGTGTGCCTGAAATACAAAAAAATCTTATATGAGTCTACAAGTTGTGTAATACTAATGGAGTCTCTGTTGAATTTTTCATGCCTCCTTTCATGCAAGGATCTGAGAACGGGGTATCATTACTACAAGGCAGAAATAAACAAGGATTGTATCAGTGGCCATTATCTCAAGGGCTTCCACAAGCTCAGTTTGTTGCAACCAATCCTAAATCTACGCTATACTCTTGGCACTCAAAAGTTGGTCATCCCTCTATTTCTATTATGAAAAACATTATTCATAATTTTTCAATTCCAGTTTCTTTATCTAGTTCTGAAAACCCCTTTGTTTTCTCCGATTGTCATATCAATAAATCTCATAAATTACCTTTTTCAAACACAAGTCTTCGATCCACAAAACCGCTTGAAATTGTTTTTAGTGATGTTTGGACATCTCCAATTATGTCCAAAGATCACTACAAATACTATCTTATCCTAGTTGACCATTATTCTCGCTATACATGGTTTTATCCCTTAAAGAGAAAATCACAGGTCAAACAAACTTCTATAGCTTACAAAAAAGATTGGTTGAAAACAAATTTCAGACGCAAATTGGAACTTTTTTTACCGATAATGGTGGTGAATATTTGGTGTTAAGATAATATATGCTTGATACTAGTATCACTCATTTGACATCGCATACGCCGGAACACAATGGTGTTTCAGAACATAAGCACTGTCACCTGGTTGAAACGGGTTTAACATTGAAGACGCAAGCCTCTGTTCCTCGTAAATATTGGCCATATGCCTTTACCACAACAATATTTCTCATTAATCGCTTGTTGTCACCTGTCATCAAGATGCAGTCACCATTTTAGTGTTTATTCAACAATTTACCAAACTATACTCGCCCACTCATCTTTGGCTCTGCGTGTTATCCATGGCTTCAACCGTACAACTCCAACAAGCTTGTATGAGATCCCTGAAATGTGTATTTATTGGGTATTCGCTTACCCATAGTGCATATTATTGTCTTCATCTTCCTACCGGACGAATTTATACTTCCCGTCATGTGCAGTTTGATGAATCAGAGTTCCCCTTTGGAAGTATGATATCGTCGATGGTGAAACCCAATGTGGCTCCGCTGGCCTATTCATCACCATCTCCACTTCATCACCTTGTTCCGGTTGATACTCATCATCTCCGGCACACCCCTGTCTCATATCCTCACTAGAGCATGTTGCAATCATCGCCGACACTGCTTTTGTCTTCAACAATAGCTCAGGTATTGTCACGTAATCTTTAATCTCCTTATTCTCTCATCCAAATGGAGCCCACTGCTCCAATTCAAAATGGGCCACAACCCACGGCCCACCAACAACCACACTATGAGCCCACCCATCCAACTACCGAAAATCAGCCCAACACCACTTCTCCTAATTCAAACCTCACATACCGCAAAACCCAATATCCAATTTGGATCCTTCTCTTATCTCCTCTGCGATCACACCACCGCATCTCTCACTACCACCACCACCGCCACCACGAATCCTCACCCTATGCAAACTCGATCCAAAAATCAAATTGTAAAACCGAACCCTCGATACTGCCTTATTGCTGCCACATCCATCCCTCAATCCTACATCCCGACAATCATTGCTCAAGCTATTGTTGATGAACGATGGCGTTTGGTTATGTCCCAAGAGTTTGATGTGCATATCCTGAATGGTACATGGGAGCTCGTTTCTCACCACCCTAATCAAAACATTGTAACATGTAAGTAGATTTTCATTGTGAAATATAAGGCCAATGGAGATATTGATCGCTACAAGGCTTGTCTAGTGGCCCACGGCTTTACGCAACAATATGAGATAGATTATGTGGATACATTTAGTCCGGTTATAAAGATGACGATGATTCGGGTTGTGTTGCACATCGCAGTCAACATGGTTGGCCAATTAAGCAATTAGACGTCAATAACGCATTCTTGCAAGGGAAATTGAGTGAATAAGTATATATGTCACAGACACATGGATTTATTCACAAGGATCATACCACACATGTTTGTAGATTACAGAAAACGATTTACGGATTAAAACAGGTACCTCGTACTTGGTATTTGTCTCTGGAATCACATTTGGTATCCATGGGTTTTGTTAATTCGACACTAGACGCATCTTTACTCATTCTTCACCAATGTACTACTTATCTCTATGTTCTTGTTTATGTCGATGACATAATTGTCACCAGATCAGATTCTTCTCTTCTACAAGCTGTGTTACAATCAATAAGGGATCAGATTTCTATTAAGGATCTTGTTGACTTGCATTATTTTCTGGGAATTGAGACTAGAAGAACTCCTCATGGATTACATTTGATGCAACACAAATATGTGATGGATTTATTGCAGAAAACGAATATGGTAAATTCCAAACCTGTAGCCACACCGCTTCAAACAACACCAAAACTCAGTGCTCAACTTAGAACTGTACTCAAATATGTTACACAGTATCAGACAGTTGTAGGCAGCGTACAATACTTAGCTATCACCCATCCAGACATTGGTTTCGCCGTCAACCGCTTGTCTTAATATATGCAAAAACCTACAGATTTTCACTGGCAGGCCATGAAGCGACTTCTTCGCTACTTATCTGGAACATCTACTCATGGGGTTTATCTAATACATGATATACCAATGATTCTTCATGCATTTTCAGATGCCGACTGGGTTGGCGATGTTGATGACTACGTCTCCACCAATGCCTATCTTTTCTTCTTGGGTTCCAATCCCATCTTATGGTCTTCTTGCAAGCAATGCGGTGTTGTTAGGTCCTCTACGGAGGCTGAATATCGAGCTATTGCAAATGCCGCCTCTGAAGTTAGTTGGATACAATCACTCCTTAGTGAACTTGGTATTTCACAAAAATCTCCTCCAACAGTTTACTGCGATAACATTGGTGCTACGTATCTCTGCGCCAATCCGGTATTCTATTCACGAATGAAGCACATAGTCCTAGACTATCACTTTGTTCGGAACAAGATTCAGTCCCGAAACTTAAGAGTTTCACATGTTTCTACACATGATCAGTTTGGCTGATGCGTTTACAAAGCCGCTTTCTCGTCAACAACATCACCGAGTAAGTCTCAAGATTGGAGTCGACAAAGCCCCTCCATCTTGTGGGGGTATATTAAGGAAATAGGATCATGTATATTAGGAAATTACATTCTCTCAGAATGTCAAAACCCTACTACACTCGATTATTTCTCTGTATATATAAGTTGTACAGACTTTTGATAATGAAGAAGATTGAGCTTCTATACAGTACACTCTCCTCTTTTTATAACTCTACATGTTACGCAAAATTATGAAATATATATCAATTTTTAACCAAGTTATAAGTGCTGTGATAATACGAATAACGATTTATCCAAATTTTAAAGTTCGACAATCCGTCCATTGATCATGGCAAGTAGTTTATACAATTTTATTTTAGTTTCTTGTCTGTACATCTTTTCAAAATTAGGCAGTTTCACTCTGTATCTTTTTAGACCTTTCCATACATCATCAAGTATAGAAAAGCAAGGAAAACATAGTAGATCATGCTTTATGCAGAAGAAATGTATTGATCACTACAGTGAAAGTCAATGTTATGTAATTTGAGCATATCAAAAATATCTATGAGGAAGACACTGATTTTAGAAACCCTTTATCAAGCATATTCAAAGACTGCTTTTGGTCCTTTCAATCAACATGAATGATTTCTTTTCATGAACAAATTAAAGGTTGTCTATACCTCGAGGCTCAATGAGGAAGATTTTAATATGACAATCTCATGGAGGAGGTTTTATGGATCACTTTGGAGTTGATAAAATTTAGAACCCCTAGATAAAATTTTATAAGATGATTATTTATGTATATACACAATTCATCAAAGTAACAATTATTCAAACAAAAAAGGTTTCAATACCATAAATCATATATATCTCTAAACTCTTAATGATTTCATAACATGTTAAACATGTACAATCTTAGAAAAACCCTATGTTAAGAAATTAGTTTATATGTTATAAAATGTATTTGGTGATTTTTGATATATAATTTCAATATATAATTATGGAAACCCAACATTAAACTGAATATAAAATAATTATTGTAACATTTCTATTATATTTCTTGAGAATAGTCCTAAATTAGTCACAAAAACCGAGACTGATTTAGGACTATTCTTAGAGCCATATGTATTTTTTAGTCTCAAATTTTGAGATTGACTTGTGATTGCATGTGTATTTGTTGCTTAAACCTTATATAGTTGCAAATTGGTCTCATGTTTTTGCAACTGTATTGAGACTAACTTAATTATTGTGACTATTTTGTGATTGAAATGCAATTTATTTGTGACTATTTTGTTACTACTCTTTCTAAATCTTACTAAACTAAAATTTAGAACCCCTAAATAAACATTTATAAGATAATTATTTCAGAGAGTAGTAAAGTATATACATATTTCCATCAAAGTAACATACCCAATTTTTTTTCAATACTATAATCACATATCTCTACAAACTCATAATGATTTCAAATATAACATGTTAAACACTTATACTCTTAAGTCTTAACACAAACCAATATTTCGAAATTATTTTATATGCTATAAAATGTATTAGGTAATGTTTAATATATAACATCAAGAAATATTTAGGAAAGTCCATTTTTGAACTAGATATAAAATAATTACTGTGACATTTTTATTATACTCTTTAAGAATAGTCCCAAATTAGTCACAACATCTGAGAATGATTTGCGACTACTCTTAAAGCAACATTTAGTTTTTTCGAAGATAATCGCAAATCACTCTCAAATTTTGAGATTAATTTGTGACTACACGTGTATTTGTTGTTTAAATATTATATACTCGCAAATTGGTCTCAATTTTTTTCCACTGTATTGAGACTAACTTAATTATTGTTATTGTTTTGGGAACAAGATGCAATTTTTGTGACTATTTTCCTACCACGCTCACTTATCGTTACTAAAATAAAATTTAGAACCCCTAAATAAACATTCATAAGATTATTATTTCAGACAAATATAAAGTATATACATATTTCATCAAAGTAACAAGTTTTCAAACCTAAAAACGTTTCCATACTATAAATCATATATATCTAAAAGTTCTTAATTATTTCACATATAAATTGATAGACATTTATAAACTTAACAAAAGCCAATGTTTCGAAATCAGTTTATATGCTATATAAAACGTGTGAGGTATCGTTTGATATATAACTTCGAAAAATATTTATGGAAACCCAAATTTGAACCGAATACAATATGATGGTAGTGAAATTTTTTTGTTATATATTTCGATAGTCCTAAATAAGGCACAAAAACTGAGCTTTATTTGCGGCTACTCTTAAAGCCACATGTACTTTTTAAAGGTAGTCGCAAATTAGTCTCAAATTTGAGATTGATTTTTGACTGCACATGTATTTTTTGTTTAAACCGTATAAAATCAAAAATCGATATCATGCTTTTGCCACTGTATTGAGACTAGCTAAATCTTTGTGACTGTTTTGTGACTGAAATGCAATTGATTTGTGACTATTTTCTATTAGTCTTACTAATCCTTACTATAAAAATTTAGAACCCCTAAATAAATATTTACAAGATGATTATTTCATATAAACGTAAAGTATATACATATTTCGTCAAAGTAACAATTTTTCAAACCCCCAAAAAAGTTTCAATACTGTAAATCATATATATCTAAAATTTCTTAATGATTTCACATATAAATTATTAAACATTTATAATTTTGAAATAAACCAATGTTAAGAAATTAGTTTATATCTTATAAAATATATTAGATATTGTTTGATATATAACTTTGAAAAATATTTATATAAACCAATTATGAACCGAATATAATCTAATTTTTGCGACATTTTGTATTATATTTTTTTTAAGAATAATCCTAAATAAGGCACGAAAACATAGACTAATTTGTGACTACTCTCAAAGCAACATGTATTTTTTTTAAAGGTAGTCACAAATCAGTTTCAAAATTTGTGATTGCACGTGTATTTGTTGTTTAAACCTTATATAGTTGCAAATGGGTTTCATGTTTTTACCACTGACTAATTAAATTATTGTGATTGTTTTGTGACTGCAATGCAATTGATTTGTGACTATTTTTCTACTACTGTTACTAATCCTTAAATAAGATTTAGAACCCCTAAATAAAAATTTATAGGATAATTATTTCAAATAAACGTAAAATATATACATATTCATCAAACTAACAATTTTTCAGACCCAAATAAGTTTCAATACTATAAATCACATATATCTAAAAATTCTTAATGATTCCACATATAAATCGTTGAACATTTCTAATCTTATAACAAACCAATGTTAAGAAATTAGTTTATATGTTATAAAGTATATTAGGTATTGTATGATATATAACTTCAAGAAATATTTAATCAAAGCAAATTTTGAACTAAATATAAAATAATTAATCTGACATTTTTATTATATTTTCTAAGAGTAGTCCCAAATTCGTCACAACATCTGAAACTGATTTGTGTCACAATAGCCTTTTTAGCTATGTTTCATTTTTGTATTTGGTTATTTCTTTTAATAAAAATGTAATCGACACAATGGTTACAACTGATGGTAATGAAAATTTTGTCTTTTTTTTATGGTACATCTATTGTTACTAACCGCGAACATGTTTAAGAAAAATTTAAATGAATAAGTGTGTCAAGGACGGGCCCATGGACTATGATGTAAATTTTGATGAAATTGTTGACCACGATGAGAAGCAAGAGGCTCGTAAGGGTAGCAGAAATTCTTTTCTTGATTTTTTTTCTAATGCGACAATGTTGTGTAATGCTAGACTTTCTTTTTTGGGGGAATAGTCTTTCATGGATAAGATGGAGGACTCTTAACTTAAGCTACTACCATCCTGATAGAGCAATGGAAAATGAGAAATGGTATGAGAGTTTCTCACATTCAAAGATGGATTACTTGATATTTTTGGGGTTTGGATCATCGACTGATCCTTCTCCAAACCCACCATCGCAAAGTGGTAGACTCGACAACCTTTCGCTTTGATAAACGGTGGGTGGGCAACTTGGGTTTTGAATAGGTTGTCCGTCAGTGATGTGAATGAATTGACTCAGCGGTACACTCATTTATAGGAGATTGGGTTAAAGATTGTAGAGGTCATATCTCAAAGTGGCGACGTATGACGCAATTTAATTCATTAACGACGATTGATACTCTTAAAACCTAGCTTGATATGGCAAATTTGACGGATTCTCTTGCACATGAGATTCCAATCCCCACTGAGCATTTGCGTTTTGCTATTTCATATGAAGAATTATTTCGGAAGAAAAAAGCAGAATCACCTGGTTGTGGGAAGGCGATCGTAAAATAATAGGTTTTCCATGATTTAACGAAACAAAAGAGAGTTCGTATATATGTATTGTAGTCCTAAAGACTAGTTTGATGTATGGGTTGATATGGTGGAAGAAATTTATGAGGAAGTAACTAGTTATTTCCATAATATTTTACAGAACACTCCGGTCTTTCCAAGAGTTACAGCTTCTATGAATGTGATTTTGACGGGACCACCGGCAGCCTTGGAGGTTATGACAACACTTCTCAGAATGGGTCCAAAAACGACACCTAGTTCTAATGGTATGACAGCCTTATTCTATCAGCTTTATTGGCATATTGTGGGACAACATGTGGTCACCTCAATAAAAATATTTATGGAAATATGCTGTCTTGATTGAGGACTTAACGAGACACATATTAGTCTCATTCCCAAAAAATGGAGCGACCAATTAATATAAGAGTATATCGGCTGTTGGGGTCAACATCGATCACGGAAAAATTGATGCCTCACATATGTCGATGTAAGCATCAAACCACACCAATCCCGATCAACGGAACAAACTAACCGAAGTCGTGATACTTCTGAAGGACCATCGGGAATGCGCTTTGGAATAATCAGACAACAATCGTTGTACAGCTAAGCGATTATCTCTATACTCTTATGTCCATACTCAAGAAGGTTTTATCCCACCGGGTTTTCCTATCACTAAGGTTTTAATGAGGCAAGATAATTTGCTTACGTCCAGTGTCGGGATCAAAGCTAGCGTACTAATAATCAATGTCTGAGAAGTACGAAATACCTCGACATATACATTCCGGAACAACAATGAGTAAATTGCAATCTTCAGATAAATACTTTATTTCCAAATACCGTTGATGGACAAACGAAAACACATACGCTAAACAACACTTGTTCAGCTCACCAACTAGCAAGCTGACTTCATCTCAAACCTTCATCCGAGCTTCCGTTGGAATTCTGCAACAAAAACCATAAAACTCGCACAAGTCCAAAATTAATCATATAAACGATTTAGGTTATCCTAAACATCAAAGTTACCTCAGCTATACGATTATTCCTACGAGTTCTGAAAGAATTGTGAAATCTTATTGTATGAAATTAATCGTATAAAACAATTATGGTTAGCCGAAATGCCGAGAATTTTCTTAACTATATGATTATAATCGTCATCCTTCAGAACAGTCATAAGGATTGCTCATATTTATCAATAGTATAAAACAATGACAGCTAACTTAAACGCCTACGTTATTTCTCTTATACGATTGATATCATCTTTTTGCAAAGTTTGAATCGTATCACCGTACGAAAGGCTGGTTTTCCGATAGGAACAATAAAAGTTGCCTAAAACGTAAAATGGCCCAACAAGGCCTAAAATATGATAACAGTCCACTTACGATTGTAGACGAGAATCTAGCCCAAGCGCAATGACGGTCGTTGCTTGTCATGAAAGTCGTGAAGAAATGAAAGAAATGCAGAGAAGGAAGATTTCTGCAGAAGAATAAACTGGGAGACGAAGACTTCCTCGGAAAGACGGAAGAGAGAAAAGGAAAACAGACCATCACTGAAGCCTATATAAGCGATATGAAGAGGAAGAGCACATACACGTTCAATTCTCCACATCGAAATACTTGGGGCTTAGCTTATTATCCCGTTCTAACTAGTGAGTTGTGACTCAATTAGGTTATTCAAAGTCTCTGTCGTTAGATGTAGGATACTCGCTGACGGTTCTTACGGTTGAAGCTATTGCTTGATTGTAACACGCTCACGAGATTTGGAATAAGACTTCTTTTGCTCTCTTTTGTACTCTTAAATTTTTTTTCGTATTTAATTGCTTTCGTATTCTGATCTTTTCACGTTTGACTCACAAAAATCCGGGATCTCTGGGAAATTAGGGTTCTCTCTGATTTTCTTTAACTAACAGAAATCGACAGTGTGAATTTTGGTTCCAAAGTTTGGCGCTAAAAGGAGGGGACAAGCGATTTCTTTTAAGGTATGTCTTATTTAACAAACAGATCTATCATCTCTTTCAAGGATAGAGCAACAACCGCTCAGGCCAACCCTCGTGACGACCTTCTCGTTACCAAATTAACAATATCGATGTTGCAAGGGTGTTAATCGACATTGGATGCTCGGCAAATATTATCTTCAAAAACATTATCGAAAGAATGAAAATAGAGCTTTCTAAGATAATATATATTCCTATCCCACTGGTACGGTTCTCTTGAGATGCCACCATGACCCGTAGCTCGATTTACCTCATGGTTAAAGCCAGGAGCATAACAAAAGACGTAGAGTTTCTGATCATAGACGCTACGCTTCTTATAACGTGATCATAGGCGTCCCATGGCCAAAATCTATGCAAGTTGTACCCTCCACATACCACTACTATCTCATATTTCCAACTCCTTTCGGAATCGAATCGATCCAAGGAAATAAGAGGATATCACAGGTATGTCTTGTCGCTGAACTAAAACGGAAAAATGTGATGGCATAAACCCTCTGGCAAACGGAGATAGAGCCCCATAACAAGATCAAACGGAGATCTTCTGGCAATTACGAAAAGCCGAGACTTTGGAAGGGAAGCGAAAACCAACCTGCAAACCCATTATCTCAGTGTGCTTAGAGGAAGAATTCCCCGAGCATTGCATTGAGATAGACACTAATCTCTGTGATCCCATAAAAACGCAACTCATAGATTGCTTTTAAAAGAACCTCCATACGTTCGCTTGGACCGCAGAAGACATGACATGAAATGATATCAACGTAACCTGTCTCGAACTTAACGTAGACCCAACCTTCAAACCCGTCTAACAGAAAAGGCAGAGATTGGGTCCGAAACGCGCCACTACGGTTTTCGACAAGGTAGAAAAACTCCTCAAATTTGGGTCTATAACAGAGGTCAGGTACCCCGACTGGCTCGCTAGTCTCGTCATGGTCAAGAAGAAAAATAGAAATGGCGGGGCTGCATTGACTTCACCAACCTCAATAAGGCATGTCTGAAAGACAGTCCCCACTATCGCATATTGGATACAATTAGATCATGATGAATCCCGATGATCGCGAAAATTCCAAATTTACTGCTACAAAGTAATGCCCTTCAGCCTTAAAAACCCCGTCGTAACTTATCAGCAAATTGTTAATTGTGTGTTCTCCGAAGAGCTCAGAAAGACTATGGAGGTATACATCGATGACATGCTTGTAAAATCACTCGAGGAACAAAACCATGTCACAAATCTGCTGAAATGCTTCGAGAAATTAAATCTTCATAATAAGAAACTCAAACCAACAAAATGCAGATTCTCCATGGCATTAGGGGAGGTCCTCAGATATCTCGTCACATACCGAGGGAATTAACTAACCCAAATCTGATCAACGCGTTGACCAGAAGGATTACCGAGCTCAATCGTTTTATCTCACGATCAACGGAAAAATGCCTCTCGTTCTATGATATTCTGAAAGGGAATAAAAAGTTTGAGTGGTCAGATCATTGTGAGAAAAATTTTCAAAAGTTAAAGAATTATATGACCGAGCCTCCGGTTCTCGCAAAACCGTCGTTGGAGAACCCCAGTTTCTATACATTGCGGTGTTAACAACAACCGTAAGCAGTGTTTTTATCCGAGAAGAACACGGTAAGAAAAACAATTTTTTTTACATAAATAAAACTTTGCAAGACGCCAAGAGACGATATCCGCTTATGGAAAAAGTGGCACTCGCCTTCGTAAAATCAGCACGGAAGCTGAGGCCGTATTTCCAGTCACATACAATCGTAGTCCTCACCTCATTCCCATGACAAACGATCTGGCACAACCCCAATCACTCGGGTAGATTAGCAAAATGGGCAATCAAGAGAGAATCTCGAACAAAGACTTGTGCAAAATCGCAGGTCCTTGCCGACTTTCTGGTAGAACTCCCTATGGAAAGCATGACAAACCAGGAACCAAAATCGGTCTGGACCCTCCACGTCGATGGATCATCATCCAAACAGGGTTCAGGAGTCGGAATCTGACTCAAGTCACCAATCGGAGAAACACTAGAACAATCATTCTGGCTAATGTTCCACGCGTCAAATAACGAAGCCGAATACGAAGCGCTTATTGCCTGATTACGACTAGCCCATAGACTCAAAATAAAAATATCCACGGCTATTGCGATTCACAACTTGACGCGAGCCAATTTAGCGAAGAATACGAGGCCAAGGAAGAAAGGATGAAATCATATCTGAAACTTGTCTAGGACATCTCACGGGGGTTTTAGCAGTTCTCCCTCACATGAATACATCGTTCAGAAAATGTGCATGCCGATGCCTTGGCAGCTCTAACATCAAGCTCTAACCCAGGTCTTAGACGAGTTATCCCTATAGAGTTCATCGAACATCAAAGCATCGGTGCCTTGATCATCACGTATTTGATCCGATCGCCAAACGAAGACGTCGATGAAATCGATCAATCCAAAGTAAAGCCGCCAAAATATGGGAACGGATGCGAAAAACCATGGCTGCAGACGATTCGAGCTTATATAGCCGAAGGTGTCCTCCCTGTAGAGAAATAGGCCGCTCAAAATGTCAAAATTCACGCTGCTCGATACGCTCTAGTAGATGGGGAAATTTAAAAAAA